>MINK01172218.1:0-24022 GCA_001735545.1 Phormia regina
CGCTTATGTAAGCAATGCTATTGCTTCCAAGTAAGCACCATTTTTTGCTGGGTTATTATAAATGGTAATATTATTTTCCCAAGAATTTTTAAATGACAGTTAATATTTTTTTTTTTAATTAACACAAAGAGAAAACAGATTTGTTGTGACAACCGAACTTATTATCAATTGGGGCGGTTGCAGGTACTTCTTCTTTCAAATCGATTGTAGCTGCCAATTATTTCATTCGCTAACATGAAATGTAATGGTTATGATAACAAATAATTTAGTACAATATAGTAAACACAACTTTTTTAAAAATTAAATTCGGTAATAGCAATTAAAACTATGTGACAGAGACAAATAAAAAATTACCAAAATTTTATTTTCTTTAATAATAAATGAATTACAAAATGTTGTAACTTATGAAAATGTTATAAGATTTTTAAACATAAGATAAGATTCTTAAGATTATTATAAATAATAATCTTATTGCTTTTATAAAATTAAAATTCGGTTGTGTTTTTCAAATAATTTTATTCATTTTTTTACAGATTCATATTGATTTACCTGACCAAATTTACTTTATTAAGAATCATCATTCAAATATAATTTTTGACAGTATAAGAAAGCTATTGTATTAATTAATTTTTAATATTTAAAATAAAATATTAGTTTCCTTTATCATTATTGCAACAGTTTTCCAACAAAAGCTTTTCCAGATATTTAAATTTGTATCAAAATGTATAATAAATATATTAAAGTAAAAATAAAATAAAAGATAAATCAGAGTATGATTTTATTTCTTATACTCTTGATTGATTTAATTAATTGGAAATATATTTTTTTCCTTTCTTTTTTTTTACAATTTTTAGTAATTGATATAAATATTTTCGTAAGACAGTGTAAATTTAAACAAATTTTTAATTGAATGAATTATTTGTATATATATTTGTTAATAGGTGACTTTTTTCTATGTAAAGATAAAGTGCCCAGAAACACCTTTGAAATTTTTTTAGTTGTTTAAATTATTTTGAATATAATTTTTTATCTTTATTAAATTTTTATAAAGATTAAAGGCTTAGAAAGAATGATTTTATATTTATTTTAGAAAATGTGTGATTAATCACATAAGACCATATTTATTGTGCTACAAGTATTATTCAAATAAAATACAAAATAAACCAAACCAAAAATCAATAAAACGAAAATACAAATAACATCATTGATAACGACATATAAATTGCAATAAACAGATAGACAGACAATCACTAGCACATTAAACACCCTTTAAAAGCAGTGAAAAGTGAGGCAGATTCTAACACAAATGTTTCAAATATGTTTGTTTTTACAATCAAACAAATTGATATTTATTTTCAATAATCAATGGGATAACATTATCCAAAGAGGCCTTTTAGAGGGCCATATTTTGTAGGTATAAAACAAAAAGCTTATTTTAACTTTTTACAAGTAGCCACTTTTTCATAAACATTATTTTGTATTAAAGAGTAATTTTAGTTGCTGTAATTCTGAGTTCGTAGGAGGGAGAAGATAATACTTAGTTTATAAATTCTCCTTACCTCACTAGCTTTCTCGCAAAGAAAAAATTTGGTGAATAACAATCATAATCATAATCAAATATTTCATATTATTTTTAGATTTTAGGAATAGTTTTTTATCATTCGGATGGTTTAAAATAAACAATATATTTGTGAATAGAGAACAAAAGTGTAAAATGTAACGAAGTTTGCGATGACAATATATCATTGCGCTGAAAATAACATTGTTAAGGCAACCATATTGCAAAATGTTTTTGTATGCGTGTGGCTATCTATGAGTTATGTTTAGTTTTCTATGAATTTCTAAATTCCCCAAGTGATGGGAGAATAATACTTTGCCTATATATGTTGTTTTTATGATTTATTATTATTTTAATGCTCCCCAGAAAGAATTTATATTTCGTAATCTTGTAATAATGAAAAATCAGTTTTCTCGTAAATTCTGGTTTATAGAAAAATGTATAAGGCTTACAATTAAATAAAATTACATAATTTCATAATTCCAAAAAGTGGAAGCCTACAACGTGAAATACCTTTTCTTTTTCCTTCTGCACATACATTCCACACACAATGCAAACATGAGCAAATATCATTTTATTTTTATATGTAAGCGTATATGTGTATACATTCCGCGGCATGCAGTTATTATATGTTAATGGTTGTGCAACTCAACTTTTGCCACAATATTCAGGGAAAAGAATATTGTTTCTTTTTGTTGTTCCAACTCTCATAAGAATTTCCAATGAATTTCGTATAAAGCAAAAATAATCTTTTCCCCCACTTCGCATATGATGATCATGTATTTAGGTTTTTTTTTTTCTTATAAATTTTACAAATTTTGTTGAACAAACACACTCTTATACTTATGGTTTTGTAAATACATCTAGTTTTGGCTTGAATTCAAATTGTTGTTACCAAGAATTTTGTTTAGTTTGTGTACTATTATAGAATATATATATTTATATGTTCTTAGTTTAAAGAAAATATGCATCTTGTTATAAAACTTCAAACATTCGTTACATGGCGTTTTCATTCATTCAAACTCGTACATCTATTCAATATAATAATCTCATACTTTAGACTCGTTCATATTTATTTATACATATATGGTAATGCATAGTGGAGCAATATCGAACATTGAATTTATTTATAAAATATTAATCATACAATATTATTGTATGGACGGCGGTTCAAACATATACATCAAGAGCACAGCTAAAGGAGCTCAAATTTGAAAAATTATAATATCACTTTTTTACTAATTAAATAACAAAATTATCTAATGAATAGAGAAAATGTTCAATATTTATCTTCCATGACCAAATGATTTTGTATAGGTCTTATTGTATAGGTTAACTTCTCTGTTACTTTTATGTGAAATTTTAGGTAAATCCAATTAGCAGATTACAAGTTCCACATTTATTTCCAAAAATGTTCAATTGTAGCCCATTGTACAATGTATAAGTCTTCTTTCATATAATATTTATACAAAAAAATCAAAAACCTATAAAAACTCATTTTCTATACTTGAAAAATCGTAAAGAAAATTGCATCTCTTCAAATGTAAATAAATACATTCATCTCGTATAATAAAAATAAAAAAAAGAAAAGAACAGAGCAAAGCAGCTGCTGCTACAAAAAGAAAAAAGTTGGACAGCAATACATACAACTACGGAAAAGGAAAAATTTTACCTTTGTAAAATTAAATTCTGATAACGAGCTTGACAAAGTTTTGTTCAAAGCAAATAATTTCCCTGTGTTTTTCATTTATAAAGAAAACAAGTTAATAAAAGTTTATATTCAAAGGAAAATTCTCTCTTATGCCTTGACATGTAATATAAAAAAGTGTAATCTCTGATGTAACTATTGATTTTAATTGAATATAAAAAAAATGTAATAAAAATAATATTTCAACTTTTATTTATTTAAATATAAAAAAGTTTTCTTTCTATAAAAGAAAAACAATACAAACATATATATGATATACACTTGTGTTTGGCATTTTAAATGCAAAAGTGATTGATGATCAAAATTTATTTAAAATTAACGTGAAAGTAAAAAAAATTGTATTATAAATTTATATTGAAATTTATATAATATCTAGAGTTTTTCACGGGCAATCCCGGGACAGGAATTCCTAATATAATCTGTATAATAAGTATGTAGGGTTGAAGGGGTAGCATTCGTTACTTTTTGTCTCTGTTTGGCGGTACCAAAACAGAGTTAGTACTTATCCATTTATGTTTCGTTGAAACATAAACATGGTGCCCGCCTTGGACTGGCTGCAATATTGAGGAACTCAGAGAGGCATTTGGGGCAAGTAAAGCAGAGCTTGAACCTAACGCCATAAACGCCGTTAAAAATGTAATTACATAGTGTCGTAAGCCTACATTCGGCTCTAAGGACCATAAATAAGTTTGCAATCGTAAATTGTCGTTTTGTCTCTGTTTGGCGGTAGCAGAATGGAATACGTATTTTCAGCATTCGTATTGTCTTATTCATTTCGGTTTCGTTGAAATCTAAATAATAAAAAAATTTAATTAAAATTGGTGATTCAAAATCTAATTTTTAATAATTTTTGTTTAATTTCAATTAACACTGGAGAGTTTACATATATGTATAGATACATAGATAGTAAGAGCATAGTATCTGATTATTACGTTCCTGTAGGATAAGCTAAACCAGCCTTGAAGAATGTACCCCAGAAAAAATATTACGTTCAAGTGATAACTTTTTTTGATCAATTCCAAAAAAATATGAAAGTTATTGCAGGAAATACCCACATTGAAATTTTTAGAAGAATGTTGAAAAAAAAACAGTTATTCACGTCTACCTCAGAACAAATTTCAAAATTTTATAGACATAGATAAAATAAATTATTAAGATAAAAAAGTTTACTCCGTTTTCAAAATAATTGGCAAAAATTAATGTAACTCTATATCAAAGGCTCTCCATTCTACTCTATATGTTTAAATTCGAAACACTTTGGAATTAAACGTATTGTAGTGACCGAAATAAAACACATTCATTTTTTTTTTGTTCAATAATTAACATTTCTAATAACAGGTGCAACAAAAAATGTGCAAAAAAATATATACAGATTTATGATGGCATATTTTAAGATATTTTGGTCTTTAAAGCTTATATTTTTAATTTAAAAGCTTAATAGCATATTTTGACATATTTTCGTTGGAAATCCCTGTATTAGAGTATATTATACCAATTTAAATGTATTATCTTGGAATACTTTATTCTTGAGAGCATAGTTTTGGATATTATATTCTAAATCGCGTAATTTCATAAATTTATTTTTACATTTATGAGATAATACTTTTTTTTAAACATCACTTAATATTACCCAAAACTTACCTATAATTTAAAATTCTATAAACACAATATAGTACAACTATTTTTGAAAAGCATATGAGTTCTAAATGAACTGTGTCAGCTGTATTCAAACTACTTACTGTAATGTCATGAAAACCCATTATGTCAAATGTATTTACCCCATGACTTTTAAAACCCTTTTCATGTTAGTTTTAATGCAGAATTTCTTTGTGGTATACATTTAAATAATTTTAGAATTTAGAAATTCTATTAGCCACAAACTTATACTATTCGTATCTCTAACAATTAACTTAAATATGTTTTTTTATTTTTACAAAAAACCAAACAAGTGAAACGTTAAAAGAGACAATAGAAAAAGATGATAATATTTAAAAAGTTTATAGAACTTTTCTTTTCAAACATCAGGTGAAAAAGAACAAATAAAAACTTTTAATTAACTTAAGTAAATATTAACCCACAAAATGTTACAAAATGTAACCAAAAGAAACAATTTAGTATACAAATTCAAATACTACAGTGATGGGAGTTTTAAATATTAAGAAAAATTTGCTAAATGTTATAAAGATTTTATATGCGTATTATAAGCAATTTTAAAAATTTTTATTAAATTTTTTTCTTTTTTTTTTTAATTTATTAATTTCCTAGCTGATCAATACAGCAGGTGAAGACAACTTCAATTTATCGCTTTAACAAACCCATTAGCAATTTTATATATTTTAGACCTAAGAGTATACTTTTGCATATTTTAAGCTTAAAATTATGTTTTCAGATGATATGTTTGTTTTGTAAGATATTTAAGTATTTAAATGGCATATTTTTCATGTTTTATTCTTAAAAGCATATTTTTACACTACACTAGAGTTCAGGCACGGATCCACGGGGAAGGAAAAAGGAAATTTTTCTCCTCAAAATGAAAATGCTTAATGGAAAATATATACTAAAATGCAAATTTTAAGGAAATTGTTGAGAAAATTGTTCTATTTTCCTCCCCCAAAAGCTGGAGTTGGATCCGTGCCTGCTAGAGTTTAAGTCAAAATATGTAAGAAATTTTCGTTTTACATACATTTTTCAAACCCGATTCACTAACAATTTCAAAATTTTCCAAATCAAGTTCAATTTTTAAGCCCGAGTAGAGTAATATCCCGAAATCTAGAACCAATTTTAAAAATATTCTAGGTTTTGAATATTTTTAAGTATAAAATAAAAATTTTTTTAGGGGTTGCTAATATAAATGAAGTTAATTTTATCATGAATTGTTTAATCTTATCATTGCCAGATCAGATTTAAAACGAACCGAATAAGTTCCGTTGTTACACCGTGTATTCCCTAGAGTTAAAGATTCTTCTGTATTATAATTTTCTAAGTTTTTTATGACTTTCCAAAGCTTTCTAAAGCTTACTTATGTGACTTCTTGTCCAACAAATCATAACGAAGCCGGACGTAGCCGAAGCGAATTTGTGTGTCATTTTCTAAATGTTTTTTTTATTCCAGAGCCTTCTGAAGTTCCCAGATATGGAAGAAAATTTAAATTTGGCTGACTTATAAAACTTTTTTGACCTACAGATCCAAAAAAAGAGTGGAGAAAGAGACGGATTTTGAAACTTTTGTCAGGGAACGGAAATAAGTAACATTATATGTCATTTTCTAAATATTTTTTTTCCTTCGAGAGCTTTCTAAAGCTCCCAAACGACTTAAAAATTTCAAATTTGGCTCACTTAAATTGTATAACAGTTTTCGTCCCACATATTCTATTAGAGCAAAATTTTAAATTTTCTATAAGGGGGCAAAGATATACGGATTTATGAGAATTTTTCTAAGCCTTTTTTTCTTTTAACAGCTTTAAAAAGCTCCCAAACGTGATAAAAAACTAAAAAAAACTATAACGATATATTGGCATCGGTAAAATGTATTCAAGATATAATTTTATTATTCCAAACCCATTTTTGTTGGATTCCTTGTGGAACATTAATTTTGAGATGGATCTGAGTAATCTGATACTCCCATTACTACTTCTGAAGTGATACTATTATCCGACCACAGGCCATATTATCCGGATATTGCCACTTGAAATAATCAATTGTTTCGTTGTATGGTACATGGCTTGTTCGAGATACATTTTTCCTCCTTTGGAGATAATAAAATTTATAAAACTTTATTCCGATCTGGTATGATTTATATGTTGCTAGAGAAAATATAGGTTTACTTTTTAACTATTAACTGATCTTACCATCTCTGAAATAAGACTTAGGATTTAAAATAATACAACTACAAACAAAACCAAAGTACCTCATGAATGTTTCGAAATGTCAACTGAACAACTTGAGTGCTGCATTCTTTTTCATTCTCATAGACTTTATTGCTTGTGTTGCTTTACTACAAACAAACCATTTCACCTCAATAACACACATACAGATACAAAGTAAAAGGAAAAAAAACATACAGACATCAGAATTAAAACTGCAAACGTTTTATGAAAAGTAAACAAAAATATAAACAGAATAATAATAGGAAAAGTGTTTGACAAATAAATGAAAAGAAATTTACTTTAAAGCAAAGATAGTTTAACTAAAACTAAAACATTTTAGGAGAAAAAATTATTTTATTTTAAAACTCATCACATTCATACATAAATATTTACTTTTATCGTAAATACATTTTGTTAGAAAAGATCTTAAATTTTGAAATTACTTTGTTAAATGGTAAAAACAGAGATTAGAGAGGATAACAACTACACTTAGATTAATAAAAGTAAAGACTATTAAAATAATATTATTGTCTGAAGAAATATTTCATATTTATTTTTGTAAATGTAGTCTCCGATTTTGTTTCACTTAACACTTAATACTCCTTTAAGCAGAAGAAAGTTTTTCATATGCCACACAATGCGGAACCATGTTTTATACTTATTCAGTATCCCGTCCATTAAAAATCTACAATCTCAACATTTAATTTTCAGATGTTGCATTGTAGATTCTTTAATATCTTCGGTGGGCTGACAAAAAGTTCTATGCGATTTTAAACACAAACTTTTTATACGAATGAATGACTTTTTATACGAATGATATACCAAATTACATATTAATGCTTTCGAAAACCTGACATATATATTTTTTTGTTTAATTAAACACATTAACTTTTTATGAGTGTATTATCCCAAAAGTTTGCTACACATTTCACATAAATCTAAAAACATTATAATCCTGAATTATAGTCATATGGTCTTGTTAATGGCACACAAGTGACACTAAAACACATAATAAAACTTCTAATAGAATAGGAAATGATGCAACCAATCAGTTCCCCGCCCCGAAATTTTTATTATAGACAAAAAGCCATATGCCATCATACACGAAATATTACAAGTTAGACAGAAAAACAGGCAATAAGATAAAAAAAATTCCTTCTTATAAAAGCAGAAATTATCAAACAAAATGAGTGACAGGCAGCCACACCGGCAGCCAGACTAGCAGGCAAACAGAACAGAACAGAGCAGAGACAGTTAAGAAAGCAACACAATAATGAGTGAACAAACTAATGACGAATTGGGGTGATGGGGGAATGATGGCAATGAAAAGGGTGACAATGTAAGTACGTAAGTACAAATGACTATATCCAAGGACTATCAAGGCAATTTTCCCTGGTTTAAGGTAAATTTATTAAAAGAACAAAAAAGGGTAGGCTAAATGACTGACAGAGAGAAAGACTGACTAGCTATTTGACGAATGGTTTTGGGTAAAATAAAGGAGCGTTGGAAAAAAATGAAATGAAGCATGAGTATAATAGAGAGATATAAGTTTAAAAATTGGGTGTGTTATTTTACAATATGCCATGAATAATAAAAATAAATGAATGAATGAATAAACGAGTGTGTAACACAAGAATGGAAAACAACAAAAACAGAATATAAAAATGAAAACATACAACAACAGCAAGAAAATAAAAAATACCTAGAAGCAACAAACATGGCAAAATAACACAAAAAACAAGAACAAAAAAACATTTCAGAACATCATAACAATTCAGTAATAGAAAAAGAACAGAACTGATTGTTGTATGTTGACTGGCTGGTTGGAGAGCTCACTGGCTGACTGACTGAATGTTTTTATACGAGTGATTATTGCTTGCCTACAGGCTTTGCTGACACTGCCATCCATCGTGTCAAGTGTTGCACTAGTTAGTTTTTTGTTGTTTGCTGCACATCACAAGCAATATTTTTATATTGAGGCAGACAAACAGGCAGGAGCAATATTATTTTATTATTGTTGCTACTGCAGTTTTCTTGTTCTCATTGTCAGAGTCAACTTGTGTACAAAACACAACCACATACATACATATCAACAAAATACATGTAGCAAATTGTTGCCGGAACTTTTTACACTTTTTTGTGTTAAACATTTATATTTTTATAGATTTTTTTTATTATTACTTGCATCTATTAATGTTTTCTGTACAAGTGTACTGTAGTACACTGTCTGTCTGCTTTGATGCAAAATCATTTTTGTTGTTGTTGTATTTTATGCATGTATCATCTTTGATGGGGTACGAACTTTAAACAAATTGTCAGGAATAATGATTTGACTTTTACCATTTCATTTTTATTTGCTATTTAGTAACATTGAATACAATCTCCTCTTTGGAAAAAAGGAGAAAAAAAAACTTTTTGACACATGACACAATTTATAATTTATTACCTTTACAATAGTTAACCGTTAGATGCAATATCTCTAAGGATATATGTATATATTTCTTTTAATATATCATTTTTGTATAGTAAAATTACTTATAGATTGCACTATGTAAGGGTGATTTAAAAACTTAATTCAACACTTTGAGTCATTAATTCATGGCTATAACATGGAATGTATATTAAACTAAGGAGTGCGATCGAAAACATCTTAACACACGTTTTGCCTCATAACTTTTCCCAGAACCAATATTTAAACATTTTTTTTTGATCTAGTTATCTTTGAAAAATACATCAGTTATTATTTCCAACGACAACCATGTTGATTTCTTGTGAGTTTGATCTAAATGAGCAACGAAAATGATATCTGTGCTATAAATTATTAATAAAATTAAAAAAATCAAAATTGATCCTACAAATAATTGGCCATATGAAACAAGGTTCGGGGAGAGAAAGAAGATCCATATTTTGGAGGCCAAGAGAAGTTAAAGCATATTGAAAAGAATTTCAAACACATCTGGTAGAAACGCACTTCTGCTAGCTCAGTACTCAGCCTATTAAATGCGAAAAGTCAATGCTAATACGGAGTTGAAAACTTTTAAAGTCCAAAATGTTCAAAAATGGAATACTGCAAAAAAATCCTAAACCCAAGAATAGGGAAATCAAAATCAAATTCCATACAAAAATTCTCATCTTGTAAATTGGATGAAGAAACGCACGTACAGACAGATTTTTTGGAGCTTCCTGGTCATAATTTGTATGTTGATGATACTCGAGTATATTTTAAGAAAAGGTTAGGACCAAAAAGCTAACGAAATTTCCTAAAGAATTCCCGGTTTGCAGTAGCGGCAAAAGTTATTTGTTACTGTATAAATATCTATACTCTATAAATACCGAAAAATACAACAAAGAATGTTTGCAAAAAAATATTTTCCTTTCATAAGAAAGCACAATGGGTCTACATATTTTTAGTCTTAATTGACATCATGTTACTTCTTAATGGAATGGAATGGTACCAAAACAATTACGTAAATTTTTTACCAAAAGGGGTCAATTGTCTAAATTGTGCAGAGCTAAGACCAGTTAAGAGATATTGGACTTTTGTGAAAAGAGAATTAAAGATGAAAGAAGTGTCCCAAAATGTCGAAGATTTTGAAAGGAGATGGGTAGACAGTTGTAAAAAGTAACTTAAACAACTATCAAATCTCAAATGAAAGGATTGTCAAGAAAGGTCTAGAAGTGCATAAGTAGTGATTAGAAGAATAAAAATAACATTTTTCTTTGATCTCTAGTATATTATCAATTAAACATAAAAACAATCAAAACTCTATGATCAACCGTTTCCAAGTTTTCGAATTTTATATATGTTAAGATTTTTTCGATCGCACTCTTTACATTTCCAATATTTTTTTTGTGTTCACAATGATCTCAATATCAACCGTCAATGGGCTAAACAATTCATCGAAGATCAAAGGAAAATTCAAACTCATAATTTATCGTTGATGTTAGAAAGTTACACATATTCTTGCTCTTCATTAAAAAAAAAAAGTATTAATTGCTTAGCCTGTTCTCCAACAAAACAATGACTCGTAATCATAGATACCATAATGCGTAGCCAATATCGTGTCAGTTCTACTATAAATTTGATCCGTAGTTCATTTAGCTAAGAGGCGTTGCTAACTTGTTCGTATGCAACTATTGAAACTTTTAAAACTCTTCTGAGACTATAACTAGAAATCCTGTATTCATATGTCTACCTAAATAGTTAATTAGTCTATTTTCAATAATCATTAGAAGCCAATTATCTTTAATTATTTTGTTAAAGTCAACAGTTTTATTTTAATTTTTGTTTATTTGTTAATTATTTATTTTTATATCAAAAACAAAAAATATTATAACTAAAAACTAAACGCTTTATTTGCCCCATTTATCAATGTATGTGTAAATATATCGTCACATTAACGCCTCTTTATTTGTTTTCGAAACAATTCCTGATGAAAAAACCGCAGTAACACGAAAAAAAATTATAAAAATATACAAATTTATTTTAATTAAAACAAAAATAATCTCCCTCTTGTGACACTCATTTCCTAATGACTTTTAGAGGCGACTGAATTGTGACTGCAGTTGTCAGTTTTTCGTTACGCGTTTGCATTTTAAAATAACAAAAACAAATAAACAGCAACAGCATTTAATTCTGAAGAATGCAAACAAATGACTATATTTTCACTCTGTCAGTTAGTCCGACCGTCCGTGTGTTCTGCGTTCATATGTATTTAGATATAAATTTAAATTTGAATGTTTCACTGCAGCAACTACGACAACAAAATTTCCGTTTAGCTTTCGGCAAATGTGGCATTCATTATCTATCTGTGTGTATGCATGAATAGATAAAAGGTAATGCTTGCTAACTGTGTCCATGGTTATATTTGAAAGCTATAGTTTTCATGGCATCATCCTTATCATCGTGTGTGTTGAGCATTTAAATCATCACCCACATTGTCATCATTATTATGAAAAGAATTATATATGGAATAAATCTACATTTGATATACAAACATAGTCACCTTTAACGATTTTCGCAAAAATAACACTGGTCGACAAAATTTTTTTTGTTTTCGAGCTCCTTCCAAAAAAAAGAAATATGTAGACTAGATGGAATTCCGCATGCTAAACTCGAATCTGCTTTCAGTTTTTTTTCCATCAGGTAGGGATTTTTTATGGGCGTGTCTAATATTATGTCCAAAATATAACGATTACTCGAATATATTTCACTATTGATTGAGAACGGTATGTACGATTGATTTAAATTATATACCACGATATGCGGAATTAAACCATAAAATTTTTATCCGCTCAATAGTTTAGAAGATATTTCGAAAAAATGTTGGCAAAATTTTTTTCATGCAAAAAAATCAAGATTTCTTTTAGTAAAAACTTTTTTTAAGTGAAGTCATCAAAAATATTTAAGTTTATAACCTTTATGTCATACCTGGCGAAACTACGTGTAAATAAAGCCACGTATTATAAATATTGATGCACAAATCTTGATTGGATTCACAGTAAAGTTTGGATATCCATGTATACCTATAGCTAAGTGTAAATACTCTTGTGAGCAAAAAAACTTTTTTTCGTCTTAAATAAAAAAATAGGTGTATTTAATGGAATTCAACGTGCTAAATTAGAATCAGCTTTTGTCCGATTAGGACCAAATTGGATTGTCTTTGAGCTGAATTTATATAATTTGTTGTCCGGTTTATATTTCTGTAGTCATTCGGTAATTAGTAGTGAAATTTTTAAAATTTTGTTTTTTGAAAAGTGGTGAAAATGTTGATCCATAACTCTGAAATTCTTGAGCGAGTGAAAAATATCGTTGACATAACTTGAAGATAATATTCGTATGCATCTTTTAATGTATCACTTATAAAAATAGTGTAAAGTGTTGAGTTATAGCCTAAGTTTGACAAACCATTCTCGATTTTTATAGTGTGACCGCTGAATAAGGTCATCACCTTATATTAGTCATACACATAAAAAATCAGTACCCGATAAAAAAAATGAATGCAGATTCTTGATTATCTCGTCGGAAACCACCTAGTCCACCTATTTTTGTTTCAGTAAATGTAAAAAAAAAATTGGCCACCACCGTATTTGTTCTCAATTGCATGTAAACTGATATTTTTACTTAACTGTGAATAAAATTTAGATTTCTTCATCAATTTTGAATTATTTTATTCGCAGCATTAACAGTTTTAACTTACAAATGATAAAATTTAACATTTTAGATGTTTTCTATTGACGATTTAAATGAATCAAATTTGAACGATTTGAAGATATTTTTAGTCCGCATCGTTTTTGAGTTATGAGGAAATATAAAAATAAATTCAGACCTGATGAAAAAAAAAAAAAACAGATTCGTGTTTAGCACATCAAAACACATCAATTCCAACTATTCGTCTATGGGGAAGAATTTTTTGTTGACCAGTGTAATTTAAAATTGAAAAAGTTTAAACTAAATTATATAAGCTGATTAAATCAAGCCAAATGAAATGGGAATATGCCAAGGTTATTTTTAGTGTACGTTACATTTTAGAATAAATAATTATTATATAAACAACAACTTTTTTCTCTTTTATTAATTAAAAATATTTGCAATTCTTAAAGGCTTGGGAAATATACAAAAAATAATAAATAAATAATAATAAAATGTTCAGAATTTGTTTAGTCAATTCCCAATATCTCTTAGGGATTGAGGCAATTGCGTATTTTAATATCAAAACTGGCAAATCTCCGATTTCAATAAGAGTTCACTACATACATTAGCTATTGGAAGTGTTTTTTGGTACAAAAAAATAAAGTAAACATTTTAGTGCCATTTAATTACCCTCTTTTCTTTTATCGCTGATATTTCATCATATCAAATTTTTTATTATTATTATTATTATTATTATTATTATTATTATTATTATTATTTTTTGTCAATACTCTCCTTAATATTTCCCGGTGTACATTTTCTGTGATAACTTTCTTATTTTTGAAAAAAAAAAAAAATCATTTGTCTGCAAGACTTCAAACTAAAGTAAATTATGCTTCAGGAGCATCGTAATCAGTAACGGGTTCTAATTAGCTGTAGACCATTCACAGTTTATATAGGCACTCTAGTATTATTAGAATACAAACAAAAACCATTTAGTGATTTTCCATGAATTTTTTTATTTGTTTTACATATAATTTAATGAAACTTTTTATTTATATATATTTTTTTTCAATTCCTTTGTTTAAAATAAAGGAAATTAAAATATTTTCATTAAAAATATTAACGTGACAAAGAAATAGTCAGGATCAAAACTTAAATATAAACAACATACATATATACATTTTTATTTTATTACATAAGAAATTATACTGACATCATTTACTGTTTCGAAAATTCCGCAATTTAAACAAAAAAGTCCATTCGTCACTTTCACTTTCCTCTTTCCTTATTTAATTAGTAGAAATCTCTAAACTATACATCATAGATTTCTACTTTTGTTTTCATACTTTATAACCTTATATATTAAAAGTTTAAATGTTCCAAATGTTTTGTCTACCACTGTACAGTGGGGCAGAATCGAAAAATGTTTTAAATAAATCTGTAACTTCTGTTCCGCTGCTTGGATTTGCGTACAATAAGTTTACAATGGGGATCCAACAAACCCTTTAGGTTCAGAGCAAATTGGTTACAAATTATGGTACCTCTGAAAGGATCGCTTAACAAATTTTTCAAATATTTTTATACCTTGAATTGAATTATTAGAGGTTCTGATAAGATCTAATAAAAACATGCTTTATTTTGTCCTATTTATTATCTCTTATAGCTTTTGAGTTACTTTCGTTTGAATTTTTAATTACCTCAATTTTTTTTTTTCATATATATCCTAATTTAAGAACAAAATTATATAAAAAATCTAAAAGGTATATTTATAGAGATGAGAAAAAAGAATGGTGACAATACACACCCTCCCGAATTTGAACTATTTTAAATGAAAATTTCGACTTTAGTATATATTTTCTAAAATCCCAAAGAACGGAATCTGTAATGTTATTAAAAGTTTAAACCAAAATCTATGGTGAATAATTTATAGCATTTTATAGACGAAAATGAAAAAACACATTTTTTGGATTTTGTTGTCTATATTCACTGAAAATTTTTTTAAAATATCTTTACTAACAAAGAGTTTATTGCAGATAAAATATTCTTACAATTTTTTTTTTTTTCTTAAATTAAAAAAATCACAAAAACTATAAACTCGATTTTTTTTCAATTCGTAAATTACATTGCTTAGCTGACATAATTCTTCCTATATAGAAAAATTTCCAAAAATTTTACTTCCTGCCCCACCGTGTACTGTATATATAAATGAAAATTAATAAAAGAATCCAATTTCATAGTTCTTACCATTGCTTATTTAAGTTTAAAATACTACACAATATCTTGCCATTTTTCTTTTCTAATGATTTAAAAAGTATATTTTCCCCCATATTGTATACCCTATTTATGCTCATAAACTTCGCAATTCTATTGAAAAAAAAAAATTGTGTAATAATGATTTTTGACTTTCATTGCAATTATGTAGTCATACCTTTTATTAATTTAATACAGATATTTATAGAAATCATAGTGTTTATGTTATGAATTTCTATCTCTCTAGTTATACCGATTTCAATTAAAATGTTAATAAAAAGTTTTCATAAGTTTCAAGTTTTCTTTATTTTATATTTTATTTTGACCAATTTAGTTTTTCTTGTTTTATAAAAAATAATGCCAAGGTGTGTTTATAATCATAAAGAAAATTGTAATAAAATATCAAAAGACTAATAAAGGAAATTTTGTAGTACATGTGCGCCAAATAAAAAAAAAACAACCAATCTTCCTTGCAGACCACACCTCAAAACTCTAAACAAATATTATTTATATATGAAAGGTCAACCCCAAGACAGGTGATTTGATATTATTCAAATTACCCCAAGAAAGAAAAACTTTAATTCAAAAATATTATTAAATTTATATATTTTTTAATATTAATTTAACGTAGTAAGTGGCAAGGAGAAATTTAAAGTTTGGCACAGGACATTGCAACATGTGGTGAGTGTCGTTATTGCCTTTTTTCAAGTGGCAAAATATTGCTCTAAAAAATTGCTGCTAGACATTTGTTTCTTTTCGGCTTTTTTATAACATTTCCTCTTATACATACAAATGCATGTGTGAATGTGTTTATGTATGTATGTATGTATGTATGTATGGGAGAGAGTGCAGGAATTTCTACTTAAATGTATATAAAGAGTAAATTGTTTTTGGAAACCCAGTCATGCAGTATTAAAAATACATTTAACACACAATCATAAATGTGGCAAGTATTTTGTATTTTCTAAACAGAGCTGTTAAAGTATCATAACTTTAATTGAAGTTTTATTTTGGAAATTAATAATTTTCAAGATTTATAATTTTTGTTCTTTGAGGAGTATAATAATAGATCTAAGTTTTTTTGGGAATCTTCTTTGTAAACAACTGTTATAAACTGATTTATCCATTGAATGCATTTAAATCAATGTAGCAGAAATTGTCTGGAGTTGTAAAATTTTAAATTTCATCAGTATACAATTAATATATACTTTTAAATACTCCTTTAATGTAAGTATGTACATATGTAATCAGTCCATACAATTTAGTGTTATGTATGGTACAAATGCGAGTATGTAACATACCAAAAGTATTCATCATATAAAAATACACAATAAATAAAATAATAATAAAAAAAAAAACTTGTTCATTCATCATACCACAACACAAAGCAACAACAGCAACAATGAAAAAACCTAATAAATATTTATATAGTGTTTTTAACAACTACACTTGCAACAACAAATAACAAATGAAAAAAAAACTTAGAATATCCATACATACATACACACACACATAAATAAAAGAATATTTAATAATATTGAAAGTTTTTCTTTTTATCATGTTTTTATTTATTTTCCTCATCAACAGGAACTTGAAAAACATAATTTATCCTCCAAAGAAAAGAAAAAAACTTTGTATTCTTGCATCCTTTAGAAATGTACATATAAGCTTTATTTTTGGGTTTCCATATTCAAAAGTTTAAAAAGAGAAAATTTATTTTAAATAAAGGCGGTATTATAGGTTTAAAATATTTTAAGGATAACTAAAAGTTTTAAGTTTAACTTTATTTATTGAAAAATATATTTATTTATTAAGACACAAACAGTTTCGCAATAGTGTTGGTTTTATATTATATTCTATATGATTCGTGTATAATCTGAAAAGTCTTAATTATATGATGATTACCACCAACGAATGTTTGAAAACTTGGCGTATTATATCTTTTATTTTTTTTACGGTTTTTTAATTAACTTGTATATTTTTTTATAAATCAAACAAGACTTCAAGAAAGTGAAAATCACACTTATAACGAATTTAATTATGAACAGGCCAACCAAATTATGAAATTATCTATTTTTCTTCTACTTCAAACAAAGCAAACTGTTAAGGTGTGCGATCGAACAAAATTTTAACATACATTTTGCTTCATAACTTTTTTCGGAATAAATTTTAATTACTTTTTTGATCTAGATATCTTTGAAAAATATGTCACTTATTACTTTTAATAACTATTGTTATGCTATTAAATATTAAACATTAAAAAATCTAAAATTGTCCTTGTCAACATGCTGCTAATCCCAGAGGAAATATAAAAGATTCGTTTAGGACCCAAAAGCTGAAAAAATGTCTCACAAATTCCTGATGTGACAAGCTTTATGCAGATGCGGCAAAACATGAAAGTATTTTTTTTTTTTTTTACAGTTGGATCTATAATCACCTAAATACACATAAAATAATGTTAAAAAAAACTTAGATCTTTTATAAAATGTTCTAACACAATACTTTTTTTTTTTTTTTGTTCCATTTGGCACTACTAGTCACTATTAGTTATAAAATGGTACCAAAACCATAACTTAATTAATAGAGGTTAATTCTCCAAACTGTGCGGATCTAAGACCAGTTTAAAGATATTGAGTTCATATGAAAAGTGATTATTAGGTATCCCAAAATATCGAAGATTTTTAAAGAAGATGTGCAAACCGTTTCAATAATGTGACTGAGTGAATTATTAAATCTAAAATGGAATGCTTTAAGAAAGGCCTACGTGTTCCTATGTTAAGATTTCTTAAACGCACTCCTTAGTATTTTATTTTGTTTTTTAACATATCTTAACATTCTAAAGAATTTTAAAATTTTAAAAAAGTCAAATATGTGGATAGTGTCCTGAGTACCCTATTCACATGTTGGATATAAATTAGGGACGACATGCAATCATTAAGGTTTTTTTCATTGTTAGCGCAAAGTCGGTGGGCGTCCTGCAAGTGCAACATTCTTGTGGTAGCTTCAAAAACCAAAATTGGTGGCATCTCTATGAATATCGTTTGTAGATCTACCATATACAAGCTGTGATCAAGTGAATCCTGTCTATATCTGTTTGATTTCTTCATATATATGAATGTCATTCTAGACATGTTCCGGAGTAGTTTCATGAATTCGTTAACACTCGAACAGATTAAAGTAGTTATTCAGACAAAAAATAAGTAATTTATGTTTATTTCCAATTACCGCCTGAAATTAACCTCTTTGGAAGTTCTATGTACTCCATCCTATACTTAATTTTCTATTGACAGAAATTTATTTTGGTATAATAAAATATTATTCGACATTTTGTTACAAATAAAACCAAAAGTACAAAGGGACCTCTCAGGACCCAAGTGAGCCGTAATCTGTTTATTTTGGCGGCAACCTGAAGAACCTAACCTAAACCAAAAGCCAATGTGTATGTAAATAAGAATAATGTTTTCATAAAACTACCGAATCAGAAAAAATGAAATGCGTCAGTTATGGATAGTGTTTTATTATTATATAAAACTTATCTATGCTTAAACTTAAATGTAAGTACCATTCCTTCATGACATTAGTATTAAAGAAATTGTTTACCAAACAATACTTTCAAATATTTTTTCTAGTGTATTTAATGCACACTGCACTCTCAGCCACGATTAAACACACAATTGTGCTATTAAATTAGAGATGTCAATCACTAAAAATGTAGTTGTGTTTGTGAGAGTGAAAAAAATGCACTTATAGAAAAGATGAGTTTAATAAATATAATATCTCCGTAATACATGGTTCTTCATTATTCAATAAAACTTATTTTTTATACACTTTCCCTTTTCTTTGCACTTCAATTTATTAAAATTAAAGTAAAAAATTTTATTATAATTCCCCCTAATTTATTTTAAAACATTAATATTAAAGAAATTGCTTACCAAACATTTAATTTCCATAATTTTTTACAGTGCATTTAGTACTCTTTGCACTCTCAGCAATGATTAAATGAAAGAACGTAAGAATACGTATGAACTCAGTTAGCACAATTGTACTATGAAATTGACATTTAGATTATCGATTCGATGTTCAGACTGCTGCGTGATTGTAGGATAACTTTCTAAAAAATTGTATGATATTCTAGCCTGAAGATTATTTGGGTGCCAATTATTGAGGTCGTTTTGATGTCGACCTTACACAGATGAACTATAGAATAAATCTGTTCAAGGCAAATACGTCCCCATTAAGATCAGCTTCGTTACATTTTTTTGTAGTACTAACTAGTCATCGATTCAAATACTGGTGGCTGAGTCTCTCCTTAAAGGTCTGCTGAAGTTCTCAATCACCATCCTATTCTAAAAAAAAAAAAAAATAGAATATTTTATTTTCCCTTCTGGAAACTCCATTTTTTATGTATGCTTCTTGTTAGTTACATTTTAATCTGGTTCCCTTTCTATACTATCACAAAGTGGCCAATATCATGGAATCAAATCAAATACTTAACCTTTATATAAATAACAATTTTGGGAATACATAATATAAAATAAAGATGGGCATATTAATACAATTGGATGTACTGTTTGCCAAAAGCAAATACAAACTTTAATTTTCTTAAACTTGTGGTTTCTTTTATAATAAATATATGACGGCACTATATCATGGTTTAAAAAAAAAACTGAAGTAATAGCCGTATAATGGTAGTGCTGATGAAAAATATATTTAGTAAAAACATTCATAAGTATGTGTATCCTTGGCCTAAAGAAATTAACATTGTAATGTTTCTTATTATTATTGTTACCACAATTAGTTACGACATCGTTTTAAATTGTAATTAAAATAATGCCAACAAACTTGTTGTGAGTTATTTTTACTTTTAAACATTTTGCTGTTTTTATTTCGTCTTCATTCATTCTTTATTATTTTTTTTTCTTTTTTTTTTACCCCGTCAAACATAATGGTATTAAAATGAATGATGATAAGGTAAAGAGGGGATAGTTGGAGACAAGAGGAGGTACCTTTATAAATATTAAACCAGAAAAAATACGAAATAAGAAAAATCTCGTTAAAAAAAATTCCGCTGAGATGTTGATATGTATGGTAGATGCAAGAAGGATGAGACGCTGAGGAGCATGAATAAAGGAAAACGGAAAATGTATTATTTTCATTATAGTCATACTTATAACATGTCGTTTAGTTTTTTTTTAATATACATTTTCCTTTCTTTTTGTTTATTTCTACATTTATGAGAATAATATAACGAATAATTAGTGGGGGGAAATGATGAAACATTTTACATTTTACTTTTATTGTTTCAAATTGCGAGACTGTGATTTGTAAATCGTTTTATTTCTTATTAACGAAATTGTTTTATTATGTATTTTTCTATATTATATTTAATTCAGGAACATTATAAAAATAATATTAAAATACTAACTATCAGCTTTAAATTTTCTAGAAAAAAATGCTTTGATACTATGAAAAGTAGATCTCAATTATACGAAATTCATTGTCCAGGGACACTTAATGGCCAATTTGTTAATTTATCACTTTTGACAGATAAAAGAAATAACAGAAATGAAATACACATTTCATACCATAGAAAACAGCTGGAACTCAAACTTGTTCACAAAAAACCTATCGCAATTGTCAAAAAAAACCTTACTCTTTGTATGTGTTAGTAAAATTTTATACAGAACAAATTAATACGTGTAAATAGAGTAATTTTTTCTGAATGAATGCAAGAAAAGTTGGACTTCTTGTAATTTTCTATGTTTCATAATTTTAAATTCAACTTAACGTATTTTCAATTACAGATTTTTTCTGGCAGAAATTTATGTTGCAAGCAACTAAGGATCAAATTACACATATCCATTTTTTTTTCAAATCCATTTTTGAATAAATATTTGGCAGCACCTTTAGATCATTTATTTGCTTTATAATTCCTGTTATCAACAACAACATATGGATTATATCTCTAATACTTCATCAAATTTTGCTAACATAATCATTCAGTCATTCTTAACAAAATTCCGTTTATCTCCAGTATCCTACAATTTACATTTGATTTATTTCTATTCGCAAAGCTTCCTAATCTCCCTGGTTACAAGCTAGGAATTTATTTCATTTTTGTGTAACACAATCCGCAAATTCATTTTAATAAAATTAACATGAACAATTAATATTCCGTTCAACTTTGTTGAACATTTTGACAATATAAAAAAATTCTCTCCGTTTCTTCTCTACTTCCGTTTTTGCCATTAAATCGTTAACCATAAAATCCAATAAATTATAATACGAATGAGATGGCAAGGAAAAAAAGAAAACAACATAAAACACATTTAACTAGAATAGAAATGAACTTGCAAAATCCGTACAATCTGCAAAAAAAATAATAAAAAAGGAATAAAAACAACTCTGTACTACAAACAAAAAATTAAATGAAAAATAAAAATATGATTCCAACAACTACAACAGTTAGTATGATGCAATGAAGCCAGTATTCATACCATCATCATCTAACCATCCAATAACGCCTTTCACATACACATACATATATATATATATTTTTTTTTTATTTAAACTATGACAACTCATCCTCTTCTACGACTAACTCTACATTCTCAATCTTCTTTTATCATGTAAAACGCATAAACTCCTTGGATGCGGGTGATTGGGATTTGAAGGGAAAGCTAAAAGAATCCAAAATTCCCCAAGCGACTATAAACGACGCACACAACAATACGGGCATTTGTAGTTGTATAATGGTGTTGTTGTTTTCTTTGCTGTCTCTTTAAATTGTTGTAGTTAGTTTGTTTGTTGTTTGCCTGGCTGCTGACTTAATTTTTTATGTATGCAAATTGCATGAACCTGTGCTGTATCTAAAATGAATCTCTGTACATTAGAGTAGTGCATAGGGTAGAGGAATACAAACAAACACCTTAATGCTGGAATCAACGTGTGCCCTTGTTTTACTGAAAATGAAAATGTAGGAGGTAATTTGGATAAGTTCAATAGTAGAGCAAATAGTTTAACTGTAAAATACATATTTCTTATTAATTTTAATGAAAATAAAGATTTAAAGATTTAACCCTTAGTTGAGATTTAATATGAATTTTATTAATGGGCATAAAATTGCTATTACTTGAAATGGTTTAAATACATTATTTTTTAGTTTTTACTAGAAAAAAAATAAAATAAAATAATACTTCTCAGGAAACAATTAGAACACGTTCTAAAATCATTATTACTAAAACTGTTATAATCAGGAACATTTCAGATTCTTCTTTAGCGCTATTGGTGTCGCAAACGATTCTAGTGTTCATGGAGAAAAATATTCTTATGATGCTAAATTTGTTGTAAAGAATGTTTTGAAAACTATTTCTGTATGACAAATTATTGGTTCCTAAATATAAAAATATAATAAAAGTAAAGGTATTCAAAAAAATTAAATTGATTTTAAAATGGCTCACTAAAATGAACACAAAAAATTGGTTCCGAATATGACAATTTGAAAAAAAAAGCAACCGAACAATAAAATGGAAGTGAAAATGAAAAAATCATTGGTCATACCGCCTATTTGCATGCGTATTGGAATTAGTTGAAAAAATACCTACAATATCGGTCATATAATTAGTCCACCCTTAAGTAATATTTTAAAGTATTTATTTTCTTTTAATACACAAACATTTAAAGGATATTTATTGAAGGGATATGTTTGGTATACTATAGTCTAATTATTAAATACAACATAGAAACCAAACATTTAAAATTTCATTGCAAAAAAAATGTTTTTCATAAAAAGCTCCAAATTTACATGGACAACTAATTAGCCCACCCAACTTTAGATAATTCATAGAAATCGCAACATTATAATTTTGCAATATTTTGTTGGATAACCCGTTTGTTTTATTGCTGCTTCCAATCTTCGTGGCACACTTTTTACAAGGGATCGACATCTAGTTGTAGGAATCGAGTTCCAAGTGCTTGGAACGGCTACCCATAATTCTGATGAATTTCTTGGCTGTTTTAAAACATACACCCGCTCACCATCGTTCCAGAGGTTCATGGAAGAAGATCCGACTCTGGAGCTTGGCCAAGGTAAATGACACAGACAGGACTGTTCTTTTCCAAAAAAGGGTTTTACAGTGAGCGTGAAGGTGTGCTCGCGGATCGTTGCATGCATAAAAAGGTCTCACATGAACGCAATATGTTGCCTCCGCAAAGGTATCGATATATTGATAAAGTATTTCCTTGGTACTGATGCTTGATCCATTCTGCTGACGCCTTAACGATTAGGTACACCTCCATGCTTAAAGTGGTTTTTAGGTAACATGGATGAACCTGCTTGTGTAGACGGCCATACATTTGTCTTCCATCCTGATCCGAATGTTGAATGTAAATTTTGATTTCAGTCATCACTCCAAAGATATCGGTTTTCCAGAAGCGAAATGCGTTGGTCATAAGTTTCCAAAGTTAAAGCGAGCTCTAATAATTTTTTTGGAGACATGTGCTGCG
>MINK01172218.1:29951-52806 GCA_001735545.1 Phormia regina
AAAAAAAAAAAAAAAAAAAAAAACCAACACATAAACTTACACACACACACACAACCATGCAGATTTCAAAGAAAACAAACTACATAGTAAATAAATTGAAATCTTTCTTTAGTTCATTTTGTACTTTTTCTTACAACAAATAATATTATTTCTATTTAAAATTGGGTATTTTATTTTTCTTCTATTTGAACACGGTAATGGGTATTAAAATATTTATTATTTTTTTAATTAAATTTTTATAAAAAAAATAAAAAAAGAAAAACACTCAAACAAAATTTTGAGTTAAAAAAAATTTAATTTATATTCATGTATTACTAACATGTTAAACTATACAGTACTATTTTCATTTCTATTTTTTGTTTATAGTCTTTTTTTTTAAACTTAATTTATTATTAATTCTTCCTTTCATTTTCTTAAATGAAATGAAAATCTAAAGTAAATCTTTAAAGAAAACTATTTTATAACTTTAATTATATAAAACAAAACAAACAAAAAAATATTTATGTGTATTTATATTTATATATGTATTAATTATACAAGTTTATTATAATTATTATTGTTACAATAACAACAAGAAAAAAAAACAATTATTTTGAAAAATAATACGGTTTGTTACTTACACACACACACACAACACACGTCCATTTAATACAATTGAAAAAGTTA
Source organism: Phormia regina (assembly GCA_001735545.1). Taxonomy (NCBI): domain Eukaryota; kingdom Metazoa; phylum Arthropoda; class Insecta; order Diptera; family Calliphoridae; genus Phormia; species Phormia regina. The sequence continues at coordinate 30,618 of MINK01172218.1, forward strand.
AAACAAAATCATTCACATCCCCAAAAAAGAATATAAATTTTCTTAAAGAATTTTGTATTCATTTCCTTTTTACAAAAAATAAATGAAAGAAATTGAAAAAAAGTCACAGTCATTATTATTTGTACTCTGTTCTAGTTTCATGATGTAATATGCAACAAATCCCTAAAAAAAAAAAACTTGGAACAGATTTGACTATAATTATTAAAATTTAATATTGTTAAATTATTTTCTGTTAAATTTTATTCAAAAGAAATTCATTATATGATATTTAGTTAAATATTTAAAAGAAATTGTAATAAATTCATTTAAATTTATTTTGTTTTCTTTGTTTTATTTATCGTACAATTATGCGTTTTTTTTTTGTAAGACAAGATATTAAAGTTTTGTTAAATTTTTTTATTAATTAAATCATTTAAATTTGAAAAAAAAGAAGATTTGTAAAGAAAACGCTGTACGCAAAAGTTAAACAAAAAGAAATTTAAAGAAAATATTTTTTAAATAAACTAAAAGAAAAATAAAAAACGAATAAATAAAAGAAAAAAATAAATAATTTTTTGGTGTTTTTTGATATAAATTTTAGTGAAAGAATTAAAAAAAAACTATAAGAATATTTTTATTAAATAAAAGATAAAAAATATGATATAAAATTTACATTAAAATAAATTAAAAAGAAAATATTGGTCACTTTTTACAAAACTAAAAAACAAAGTAGTTACAACAAAAACTTACAATTTTAAATAAAAACAAACAAAAAAACTAATCTGTGTTAAAATGGAAGTTAAACATAAATATTTTAAATAAAAATACAAATTTAACGAAAAGAAAAATAACAAATATTTTACATTTTACATTTAAATCCGCAAAATTTATTTAAAACTCATCATTCCCTTTTTTCTAAATGAAATAAAAGAATTAAAATAAAAATTCTAGATGTCATACCTCTATAAGCAATCAAATTTAAGATATTCAAGCCTTAGAAAATTTGAATAAAATTTGATATGAATTCTTATACAAAGAAATAAATATGAAAAATGTTAATATTTCCTAATATTTCCTTTTTTATTGTGATCACTCTTGAATTAAGATGTAAAGTTTAATTCAATGCTAGGCAATAGATTCAAGGCTTGCAATACATTTTCTTATACTTTTAATAAAGTTTTTCCCTTTTATGCAAAAATATATCTTTAAGCTGTCACCATATAAGGCATGTTGTCGGTAAGCTCTATGAAATATCGATTGGTATTTTTTGTATGATTTAAAAAAAGGACACAGATTAGTTTTATAAAGTTATACCTACCAAACGTTAAATAAATAGTTGGACTAAATTATACAATTTTATTTATACAATACATATATTTAAAATACAAAAGAAAATCTTAGCAAATTATAAATTAACCATAATTAACATTTTAGAGCAACAGCTAAACAAAACGTATCAGTAGCAAAAACAACAAAATATATTTTCTATCAATGGCATAATTTGAAATGTAATTAATTATGGTCGTAATTAAAAAAAAAAGGCAAACAAATGTAATTTTTTTACAAAAAATATTTAGCTCAATGACTTTTTGTAATCTGGACAAGTCTTGACATTTGGATAGAAGGAGTTTCCACTAAAACTATGTTCAATGATATTATTTTTATTTCGATTTATTATAATTGAAATATAAAACAATATTTTTAAAGCAAAATCTATGTATTTGAAATACTAAGAAGATAAAGTGTGTAAACTTACAGATTTCTTTTTCTGGTCTTTTCCCCTGCATACGTATTTTATTTATTTCTTTAACTTTTTTTCTTTAGTTTATTCATTTTATTTATACTTTATTTTATTTATGTTAACATTATAAATTAGGAAAAATAAATTTATAACAAATAGTTGAAATCAAAGAAATAAAAAAAGTTAATATTTAAAATAAATAAAATAATTATTTTTTGTTTAATTTTATATTTTTAATTTAAGGTCTTAAACATAGTAGAAGTTTATGTGAGAAGCACTTCATATAAAATTTTAAACAATAAATTACATATTTTTTTTTTTGATAACATTAAAACAAAAAAATATATGTTGCTCTTTTTCAGTATTAATTAGATTTTAGTCAGAATCTATAGGAAATCTATCTTGTAACTTAATATATCTATGCTGACAAGTTTATATATTTATTATTATTTTTTCCCCCTTTTTTTTATAATGCAGCAATAACTGAAAGCCTTATTCCATAAAAATTATAAAAATCTGCAAGGAAGATACCATCTTTTGGGTTACCAGAACAAATTACATTTTAAATTTTGCCTTTGTCTAATCTATATTTTAAAATAAATAATAAAAATTAAAAGAATATTAAAAATTATATGAAAGATTATAAAAATTAAAATTTTAGCCACTCACAAACACACTATTTTTCTAAGCAGCCCAAAAGTATGCAAACAATAAATTAAACATTAGTAGAAAGCAAAATTTAAACAAAAGTTAATTATTACAATTATTAAAGCATAAAATAATCAACAGAATAGTAGTTAAACAATTAGAAATTTTCAAATAAAAAACTTTAATTAACTACAACTTAAATACAGCCATAAAATCTACAGCTTATAATTAGGTTTTTTGTATTATTTACAGCCAATTCAAATTTAAGTTCAACTATAAATTTATTTATACAAACCAAAAATTTAATATAAAGAAAAGAAACAAAAATATTTAAGCACCTCAACTACCGAGCCATCAAAAAAAATGAATTTATTTCTTTAACAAAAAAAGAAAAAGAAAGAAAGAAATTCACCCATTCCATTCCACTCCAAAATCATCGAATTGTCTTAAAATATTATTTAATTTTATAATCACCAAACTTTTATTAAAAGTGATTTTAAAAGAAACAAACAAAAAATTTATAAATAAAAAAAAAACAACTAACTAAACTTAAAATGTACATAAAATAAAAAATAACTAAACTTTAACTTTAATATTTTATAAATAAATTGTTTAACCGTCCCTTTTTTCAAAAACAAATATTTAAATCTATTATTTATTTAAAAAATAAAAAAAAGTGAACAAAATAAAAAAAAACAAAAAACAATTGTGATAAAACACAAAAACTTAAAGAAATCTTAATTTTTGTTCAACAATATACCAATATTTTTTTAATTTGAAACAATTGTTTAAACTATTGTTTTATTCCCTTAATGTAAAGTATTTTCAACATTTTTTCTCATTATTTCTTAAATAAATATTAAAATAATTACAACATATTGATAAACTGATACCTTATTAGAATTCTAAATAAAACTAAAACTAAAATATAAAAATTAAAATTAAAATAAAAATAAAAACCAACTAACAACTAAAAATAATTTTACACAACACAAAAATATAATTAAATATTAAATAATAATCAATTAATAAAAATAAATTTTATAATATAAAGAAAGAAAAACAAAAGAAACAAGAAATTTTTGCCAATAAAATGAGAAAAAATTAAATAAATAAATTAAACATGAATTTGTAAATTATTAGTGTATTAATTATTCTAACCTGTTATGAGTCAAAGAACAGAAAAAAAAAACACAAATTAAAACATTTTATTAAAAAATAAAAGATAAAAATATTAATTATTATATGAAAATAAATAATTGAGATTATTGTCTAATGGATTAAAGAAAAAAAATGGATTAAAGAATAAATAAAACTAAAATTATGAATTTAATAATTGTTTGTTTTATTAAGATGTGTAGTCGGGTTTGTTTCAAAAATTTTATATATTTCGAATTTTTTTTTAATAAATATATAGTTTTATTACACCATAGCAATGGTCTATCCTGTTACTATTAAAGATAACTCGAAATTAACCCATTAAGAGTTAGAGGGTAAATTTTATGCAATAAATTAACAAAATGTTAAGTTAGCAATTTTTGCTTTTGAGGATATTTACATCCTTAAATAATAATACATTTGTCATTAAATTTAAATTAACTAATTATGGACCGAAAATTCCAAAATATTTTTGTTCCACTTAATGCATAGTATTGAATGATACTCAAAACTTTACTCTAATAAAATACTATTTATAATAAAATCATTGAAAATTTTTCTAAAAATTTAATATCTCGAAAATAAAAACAAATTTTAATTTATTTTCTACTCAATATTAAATTAAAAATTAGGTTAAAATATGGTTTTCATACTGTCGATCGAGAACCATATTTTTATAGGTCCAGCTCACGTAAGTAAAATAACTGAACCGAATCAATTTTAATTTTAGGGATGTATATTTGCAAGCTTTTTCCCCATAAAAATCAAGGCACATATGTATCGTAAGGGCGAATTGTCTGATTTGCCATAATTTCATAACTAAAGCTTTAATTTAACCCTTAAATGCGCAACAACGCCAATTTTCACGAAGAAAATATATAATTTTTAAAATTAAAAAAAAAAAAAAATACGTATAATCGAGGCCGCATGTATTTGCATTTGAAATTTCAGAACTAAGACTATGTGAAGGGCATCTACTAGAGACTAAGACTATTTAGAAATCCGAATTTAACCCAAAGGCTAGTTCTGCAATATTAAAATCATTGAAGTGTTCATCAATCCATAGAAAAAAATTGTCACCTCCAGAACTAGTTCTGTGGAAAATTTTTTAAACAGTTCTAAGAAGTCATCCGAGGACGAGTAATTTGTTCTCGAACTAATGTAGAATTAGTTCTTAAGCACTAGTTCCCTAAAACATTTCTGTTCTATTCCACTAGTGTTCGTTGAATTAGTTATGAAAATGTTATTAAAAAATCTGAAGTGGTTCTGATTAAACCAGTTCTAAAACTAATCGTTTTAGAACAATTTCTAAAATTTTTCCTAAGTAAAGTACCCATTTTCATTATATATTTCTAATTAAAAATATTTGTTAATTCATTTATAAATTTGAAGGCAAAAACATTAAAAATTTCGCCTTAAAGTATGCTTTACGACCACTTTAAAATTTATAACTTTACATCAAACATTTAACTTATTAAGTAATAAAAGCAAAAGCTATTTGTTTATCATAACTTTTTTATTCAACAAGTGCATCATATGTATTTACTTCATTCAATATTGTTAGAATAATCAATCAATAATGTTTAAATTATAATAAAAATATGTACCCAATATTTTTAATATGATATAACAATTGGAAAATGTACTTAAATAAAAAAAAATGAATTAATAATTATAATGGATAATAATTCAAGTATGCGGATATATATTTTGTGCACTTTCAAAGCAATATTTAAACATAACGATTTTTGTTTTTAGATTAATGATAATTTTTCAACACGATCTAATAATGGAGAATCCGAATGATACTCAATATTCTTAACTGTAAAATCACCAACACTGTTTGTTAAACATTTTAAAGTCGATATGGAAAAAGAACGAAAAGGATAATTGTAATAAGTAAAATATTGACCATTAACGGCAATAATAAATGCTCTATCACCAACGCCAAAGGCGATTTTAAATAATTTGCCACGTTGAAAGGGGAATTCACCATCTGTTTCTTCATCGTCCGAATTGAAACTAAATGCATAGAAAAACATAAATTTTATTTATTATATCGAATAATTTGATAAAACTTAAAGCTCACCTATTATCCTCTCTTTGATAGGTGCGTACAACTGCGGTCTTTTCAAAATTAACCAAAAATTTTAATACAATACGACCACTGTCATTACAATGAAAACATATAGAAAATTCAGTATTAGGTGGTCCTTTGGCAATGCATTCCATAGCAACAACTGTACCTGTATTGGACATATGAAAATATTATTATTTGTAAAAAATTTTAATTTTTCTATATCGGTCCATAATAAATTAAGCGTAATTGGACTTCATTAGAATTGTTTACACAAGTTATTTTAATATTAAATTTTGGATCAAAATACATAGCAATTTAAATAATTGTGTGACACTCTATGCATGCATTACCTGCTTCATATTTCCTAGGAACATCACTATGAAATGCAATTCTTTCAGGACAAACTAGTCCTTTTGGAAATACCAAGGGATACAGCATACGATGATGGAATTGTGTTATTTTCTCAAAATCACCATAGATCATTGCGTATTGTATTTGTTTGGGAAATTTTACAAATTCAAAGGTTCCATAAATGTTGTCATTTACATAAATTTCAAAACATTTTTGTAAAATTGCAATACGAAATGTAAATGTTTGACCTGAAATTTAAGAAAAAATATTCAATATTAATATTACAATTAATTAATTAATATTTAAAAAAGGTACTTAAATTTTGATTGCTAATAGTATTTTTTTAGATTTGTTTTCGATACAATTTCAATTGAAATGTATTAGAGCCCATTTACTAGGGGATATCTCTGGGAAAAAATCGCTCCAATTTATATATTTGTTGGGAAGAGGTGTAAGAAAAGTTGCATATCGTTACAAAGCTAAAAATTTAGGGAAAATTTTTAAAATTTATTTAATTTTTTTTCTATGTGTAATTGTGTAAGGAATTACGAAGCAGATTCCAAACAAAATATCTTTAAAAAATCCCTGCGATAATCCCCAATATAAATATCAAGGTATGGAAAAATTCGGCTCTAATTCGACACTAAAATAAAGCACTTAATAGTATAATAAAACGAGAGAAAAAGGTATAGTCGGTCAAAACCGACCATATGATACCCTCCACCATTGCCTATGTGTACCAAAATTTGGGAAGAAGCCAATTATGGACCTATACTTGTATTAAGTGGAAAATAAAAACGTACTATTGCAAAATATTACGTCGATACTAAGATTCACTTGTATTTATGCACTTTTTGGTGATTCCCCAAATTGGGTTTTATATGGGAGCCAGGGTCAATTATGGACTGATCTTCATGAAATTTTGCACGGTCACTTATACTTATATAAATGTTATATGAGTCGAATATTAAATTAATATTAACATTTTTATGGGATTTATTCACGTTAAAGTGATTTTCGAAAATGGGGTTCATATGGGAGCTATGGTAAATTATAGACCGATATTGATGAAATTTAGTATATAGATTTATACTTATATAAAACTTATTTATGTTAAATTTCATTTAAATATTTAAATGTTTAAGGTATGTTTGAGTGTTAAAACTCTATTCCGGGAGAACATTTGTATGGGGGCTAGGTGAAATAATGAACCGATCATGACCAAAATCAATCGACTCAAAAAGTGATTCTGAGTCGAAAGGTGGGTGTAGAAAAATTTTTTCTCTGCGTTACAATATTTGCACAAACACATAATACCTCAACCACTTTTGGTGGTTTAGGGTATAAAAAGTATGATAACTGCTGCACACTTCTTCCCGAACGGCGACACTTCTTGGATAAGAAAATTATATCATATTCTAATATATCTAACAACTTGAGGTTACTTTTTAGTTCAATCATAAACATACATTGCAAGAATTTATTGGTAGAGAATATTTGTATGTGCATCTACATAAGTATATGTGCAAAATAATTGTTTTTAGTGCGGTCATATGAAATTATGTAACAATTTACATTATATTACAAAAACAAATTTTTGTTTTGTTGGAAAAAATATTTTCGAGCAAAAATACAATTTTTGTCAATGAAATATTAATAATATGAAATATTTATTATTATTATTGTTATGGTGATCATAGACAACAAAATATTTTATGACGATCGCAAAAAAATAATAATAATAATAATAATACATAAGTAACAAACGCAACTGCTTAACATATTCTAATTGTCTCATGTATTCACATACATTCAAATATACATATGTAAATAAATTCACTCTCAATTAACTATTACTATAAACTAGGGCTTCTCACAAGAAATTGCTTCGCGACCCACTACAACTTTAAAAATCAGAGAAAATATTATGTAAAGATAAAAAATTAAAACAAAAAGAAAATATTTTAAAAATTTCCGACATTAGTTTTGTTCCATTTGTGCATTTTGTACTCCAACACAAAATCGATTCATTGGTATAATGGAACAAAAATAATTCCACCTAAAGTTTTATGATGATGAGAAACAGTTTACGGAGCCAATAAGCTGATAAATTTCGCTATATTTCAACTTTTGGTTCAAATTAAATTGAACACATGGGTATTTATTATTATTTTTAAAGCCCATAAACTTCTTTACGAAATTAGTGTTTTATTATCAGTTTTATTCTACTGAGTATTATTCCACGATTAAAATTCTAAAAAGGCATTAACGCTTCTATATAAAGAAGTTATTGACGCAATTGGACAGTGTTCGGAATCGAATATTTTTAAAAATATCTGTAATTTTGCAAGTATTTGGCCCAATTTTTTATATATATTCCAGTATTTTCAACCATTTGTATTCGTTTTTTCTTTACTTAATTTAAAATCAAAATTATCTATTTATTAAAGGAATAACCCAACCGGCCAAGGTACACATCCTCTCTTAGAGTTTTGAATTTAGTCTATTTTCTAAAATTTGTATATGTCAAACTTTCCTTAAACACAATTTGCAAACGGAATCCAGTTTAGAAACCTATAATATGTTGTGAAAAGTTTTCAATCAAAGTATATGGGACTTCGAAAAAATGTAGATTTTATAGTCGAAAATGTAAACATATCACTTTATAAAAATATACTCCGTTAAAATCACAATGATGAATATGAATCAGTTTTTACGACATTTGGTTATTACTGTTTTTTTTTTTTAAGATCAATAATAAAAGTTATTTTCCTCTTTCAATTTTTTAATTAAATTCAGGATTCAATTGGAATTTTTGTTTAAAATTTCCACATAATATTTTTATTAAAAAATTGTGCTTAATTAAAAAAAAACAGCGAAAAAATGCAGTTATCATAAACACACAAGCGCTTGTACAAATGTTTTAAACATCCACACATCTTTCATTCAAAATACGTCGACACATCAACGTATACCGTTGTAAATGGCTTCAATTATATGTAACGATATTGTTACATACAATTGAGGTCATGCGAAGTAGAAACAAGGTCCTCAAGGCGCTAGCCGGCAGTACTTGGGACCGTCACAGGCTGCCTACAGATAACCTCCCCACACCAACTACATGAGGAATCGAAGGAACTACCGGTCAAGGAACATAACGTAATCTTAACCAAATAGTTCCTCCTGGGATGTAATCGGAGGGGACATCCAAACTTCAACATCACACATCAAACAATTCCTCCCAATGCATTTCAGGCATGACCTTTGTAAGCAGAAAACATACTAAGATATGTCCAGGATCCATGCCGCGGAAAACAAGAGTAGTTCTGGCTCAACTGAGGTCGGGATGGAGCAACCGGCTCAATGCCTACTGCTCTCGCATAGACCGTGCTGTCCTCAACTTATGCCCAGCATATGGTGAGTGCCCACATGACACCCACCACATTTTCAACTGTTCTGCGAACCCTACTTCTCTGTGTCTAACGGATTTATGGACACAACCAGTGGAAGTAGCACAATTCCTCGGACTAGATCTCTATGCAGAACCCCCTGACTGAAAATTGTTAAGATATTTTAGCTGCTACAACAACAACATCAATTCTATTAATTCGTTTCGGGTTAATTTCTGAATAATATTTTTATTATCGAAAATAAAATTTGTGATAATCGAACAAATTAAAAAATTAAATTTGCAAACAAAAAAAATAAAATTCCTCTTTAACATCACTTTTTGTTATCTATTCGGTAAATTAAAATATCTATTTTAAAATTAGTGTGTATGATAATAATGCATATTTGCTTATTTATTTAAAATGTTTATCATTTTTTTAAATAAATTTATATGTATTAAAGATTTTCTTTATTTTGACAAAAACTAAAAATCCCTCCGTTTTTTCCTCCGTCTAAAATTTTACCTCAAAAATTTACCTCAAAAATCGGAAATTATATCCATCTGCCATCACTAAATTCATTGATAAAAATTATGTTCCAAACGACTAAAAAACTGAGCGATCTTCCTACTCTGATAAATATGCTCTTACTTGTAATTGATGATACTTTTCGCCATGTACGTATACGTATGAATAATATTGATCTATTATAACAAGTATACTTCACAGTGGACGGGCACGGATCCATGGGCTGAAGGAAATCCACCACCCCAAAAGTTTTTTTTTCAACTAAACATATTTTAAACGAACTAAAACAGAAAAATTTATAATTCTTTTGAAAAAAATGGTATTTAAAATTAGTATTTACATTGAACGAAAATCTAGTTTAAATGAGATTCGAATATAATCTCACATATTTTATTAGATTTTATAAAAATCTACTAAAATTTAAATATATTTTCAAAAATATCGTTTTTCAACACTTCTTTTCTTTCAGTGTGGTAGTAAAATGCAGCACTGTCCAAGGAAATGACAATTGTTAAAAAAAAAATATTTACAAAATTAACAGAAAATAATGGAAAAACAATATTTTATTTTAAAAAAGTTAACATTTTCTTTAAAATTAAAAAATATTGCATCTTGTTGTTTGGGTGATGATCTTTCATAAAGTTTAAGTGAATGTGATTAATTATTTGCCATTTAATTGTCAGGGAAAAATAGAACAAATACGAATGTAAACGGGATGGATTTTGTTTTTCAGAAATCCCAACCAAGTTGGATTATAAAGTTTATTGTAAAGATATATTTGGCCAAGTCCGACTATATTATAATTATGGACCGATATTTACGAAATTTTGCAATATTTAGACTTACATAAAACTTATTTGTGTTAAATTTCATTAAAATATTTAAATTTAAAAGTATTTATGAGGGATAGAACTCTTTTCTGGGAGGACTTTTGTAGGGGGTTCCTATTATCTAAATCTTTCAAAACGTTGTTTGAAAAACATGGGACTTTTTGTCTGCATATCTGTGTGAACAATTTTGAAAATCACTCGGGACATAAATGAAACGATAAATTGTTAAAAGGTATTACAAAATAGGATGCTTCGAGGAATGAATGTGTTTTATATACCAATAGAGACGCCTTGTAAATACCTTTAATACCTATGTATATGTTGCAAAACAAAAAAAAACTTCAAAAACTAGAAAAAATACCTTTTTAAAAAGGGGTTCAACTCACGAACGATCAGCAGTAGAACTGAAATATTTTCTGAAACAGCACAAAACATATAATGGTAACTTTTAAGAGCGGTAACAAAATCACTCATTATAATCTGCACCACAATGTAAAGGGTATATATAAGTTTATTATTCCGTTTGTAATTTTAACAATTTTCCACGGAAAGTTGATATTTTCTGGATCCTTGTAAGAAACGATAAGAATACGACCATGAAGCACTTCTGTTTATGATAGTTATTTAGTTTTTGCTGTTTGAGAACTTTTTTCTGAATTTAAAATAAATCAGATCATTAATAACTGAGATATTGGCAAAAACGTATTTTTTATTTTTTGAAGCCCTTGTTTATGCTTTTTATTTTTAAAATAGATCGGTCATAAACATAGTTATAAAATTTCCGTTTTTTAAATCAACCAACTTCGTTTATAAATAATCGAGTTATGGGTCAAAAACTAAATAAATAGTGATATAAACACACGCACAAACACGTATGCTAATCACTATGCACAGTGTAAACTTATAAATGCGAAAGTATTTTCGCCTTAAAATATGCTTTTATTTTAAGGCGAAAATTTTATTAATCAAGTATCAAGTAATGAAAATTAGTATTTAAAAGTTTAAATTGTATAATACATATTTCCAGGAAAAAAATTGAATATCTGTAGTAGTAGTAGAGATTCATTAACAACATCTTAAGAACTAGAGTAGACGCAACCAATTTTACTGCTCATATAATCACACATTGGTTTAAGCGAATGATTTTGAGAATTAGTGTTTAAGAACTTATTCTGTATGACTCTGTATAACATCACTTCTCTGAACAAATTGTTAGTTCCAAAATGATTAAAAAAGCCATTCCCTATAGCTTCTATTGAATGGGTTCTGAATCTGAAAATTTTCCAAAAAAATCAGTAATCCAGAACTAGTTCTAGAACCATTCTCTGATACATAACTATTTCTGGAGGTAAAAATTTCAAATAAAAATCATCGTCGTTCAAGCATTCTGTAACTAATTGTAGAACTAATAGAATTTAATATAAATTGGTTCCTATAAAGAGAGTCAACTTAAAATTTGAAAATTTTTAATGTTTTGCCGGAGCACGACATAGGATGGTCATATCTAGCCACTATAAAGATCCTACGTCATATCTTTATTCTTTGCTTTTTTTTTAAATTTTAACATGAATATTAAAAAAGAAAAACAGTTTTTTGCCTCTATTTAAAAATTTAAATTTTGAGTTCAAATTTCATATTTAGTTCCCTACTAGCAACCGAAAATCTTAGTCTGGTACATGTTTTTAAAAAAAAAATTACAATTATTTTTTTTTCGCAAATTAGGTCTTAAAAATTTTTGCATAATATGGAAAATATATTATTAAATTGTTCCATGGAATTTTATTTAGCAAAAGGACTTTTAATTTTGCTAATTAATTTGCTGGTTAATTTTTTTTTAAATAGATTATTATGGGTCATAGCACACAATGTACATTTTTAGTATTTTAACCTTAAAAGAGACATCTGGACCCATCCGTTATGCTTATAACGTCCAAACTCAAAACTTAAAGTCGCCTACCATTACCAACACTGTATGAAATTTCACGGAACAAAATTGCAGTATACTAAAATGATGGATAATGGACCAACATTTTTGCTCATATTTAATAAATTTTTTAACTAGTTTAATATTCTGAATTTTTTATACTAATTTCGAAACAAAACTCAGAACTTTTTTATAAAATATTCTACACCAGTGACTCAATCGCTGATAGGAAACTGAAGATCACTTTTTAAACATATTTTCATATATCCAAGATGTTACTACGGATAATTTAAAAGATCTTTCTATGAATTTTTTTACGGGACTCACAATATAAGTAACTATATTTCATTCATATATATTTTTTTAAGTTAACAAACCTGGCATTAAAGGATTTTTTGGTCCTTCATTTTTCCAATTTTTTGAAATTTCTTCCTGTTGCCAACCCTCACCAGGTTGAAACATGGAACGTATTATTTGATTTTCTCGAAAATTAGCCTCTAGTTTTAAATAAACCGTCTCACTTTCATTCTTTGCGCTAATATTATCTGTCAAATCCAATGAGATCCTAAAAGATACAAAACATTTTTTTTTTAGTATTTTTTAAATCTGTTTTAGTTTTTCTTATAAAAATCTTACTTAATTGGATTTGGTTTAACTTTTCCACTAAATATTAAAACATGACCAAAAGGTACATCTGTTAAAACTTTTCCTTTCCAAACGTTCATTTCTCGCTGACTCTTCAAATGCAACTAAACCATTTGAAATGTTTAAATTATGTCTTTACAGGATTCTACATATTATTAACTGTATAATATATGTGTGTATGTATGTAAATAGGTTTTGCTTGCTACTGTCACTCCACTCGAGGATGTTAGTTATACTTAGTTTGTAGTGGTAAATGTTTGAAACAATTTAATGTTTCCATTGATGATTATGTAAAAATACTTGTTCATATTTTTATAAATAAGTTTGAAGCAACTAATACAACAAACTATTTATGCATATTATTGTTTATAAGATTTACAGTGGAACTTATTTGAGAAATTTATTGTTTAATCATCATAAAGAGTTTTCATTCATCAATGTCTTTTGATCAAATAGAAATTTACTTCATTGTAAGATATTGTTTCTCAAAATTTTGGTCCTAACATTATCCTTTTGTGAACTCGTAATAAAAATGAAAATATGTTCCCTTTTTGGATTTTGTTATTTTTTCATATTTCTGCCTTTAGGCGAAACGGGTTTTTCGTTTTTCAATTTTCGAATTTGTTTGAAATTTATTAGAATTTTTCAAAAGATAATTTCAATCATATTTATTTATAGAGTTCACCTGTCGTTCAGTTTGTGGCAGCAAATCGATCGATATCTTACGTACCGTGTATACTAGCCTTTTTCTTGTTCGCACATGAACAAAACGTCGGAGAGAAATATTAACTGCTTTGTCTAATCGGATTGGAGACGTTGCATTATGTGCGAACAAGAACAAAACATGAACATGTTAGGTCCACACTATCCAAATGCATGTGCGCACAAAATTTTGTTCATTGCTCGAACATGAAAAAAGCGTGTGTGGACGGCGCGTAACAATATCACTTAATGTTCGATAATACTCATAAGAGATATCAACTTCTAGTTTTACCATTCAATAGATAATATTGTTCTTTAGCCAAATGTGTATACACTCAGGTCTCGTTTTATGCGGTTTTCAAATGAACGATTTTTTTTTTTAGAACTCTTACTGATTTTGAAATTTTATATGTTTTTTATCATTTTTACCGTTTTTAAATAAAACCATGTTTGTGGACTGCTTTCCGGATATCAAGAGTTGCATAAGCAACATAAAAATTCAAAATCTCAAAGTTTGATGACAAACTATTTTGCAAGAAAAGAAACAATTGAAACTCCTTAAAATTCTTTGATCTCGTCCCCTATTCACGAGATAAATTCTAGTGATGAAAGTGATATGATTATGTATCATATGATTATATCATCTAGTGATGAAAGACAATTATTCAGTAATTCAGATTAATCATTCATATTAACAGAATTTTCTTAAAAATCGTTTCAGCTTATTTTTAAATAATTTTCTGTCTTTTCAGTAATTAATGAATTAATATTATATTTTTGTTTATTTTTTAAACGTGTTTTGTTTTAATTGTTTAAGTAAATGAAATAAATATATTTTTGTTGATTTTTTTTATGCGATTTTTTAATTAAAATTTGAATTTATGCGGTTTTTCAGAATTTATTTTATCGCATAAAACGAGACCTGAGTGTATATTAATTGCTACGAGAAACTGTGTAATTTTTTGAAAATTTAATTGAAAGCAGACAAACCATAAGAACTATAGCAAAATTGTTCAAATAATCAATTAAATACTTTTTATTATAATACTTTGTAAATTAATAGTTTAGATATCTTTGAAATAATTTATTTAAAAATAAATTAATATTTTATTTTATTGTCACTTGAAATTTTTCAACTGAAACTTATTAATATTAAATAATAAATTTGTCCATATCTATAACCCTAAAAAATTTGTGCATTTTATCTAAAATTAGGAAAAAAATTTAAAATCTATGCACATTTTGCTTTTAAAGGATATTCTAAAGAATGTCTTAAACATATTCATAAGTAGGTGAGCGATTATGTTCAATATAGATATCGAACATTTATGAAAATGATTTTTTTACAATAAATTTCTCAAAGCTTTTATTTTAAGATGACATATAAAAATTTTTGAAAAAACATTTTTGAAAACTTTCATTTCTAAAAATTATCTTAAAATTTTTTTGTAGGAAGCCTTATCGTTATACTTACCATAGAAAAAATTTCAGAGAGGTCAAATTTTAAAAAGTTAAAATGGAATTACTCAAAGGTACCTTCACATATTTGATTTTAGAAGTAAAAACAAGTTCTAAAGCCCCAAAATACTAATACAGACCATGCCAAATTTGGATTATTTTAAATCTAAATTTTATATCTAAAATCCCAAATGCTAGTTTGGGAGAAATCGAAAGCAATTTTTAAAAGTGTTTTTTTTAATTCCAATATTCAGAAAAACTATATTTAGCTGACAAAATTTGAAATATTACACAAATGCTCTAAAACAAAATATGCCATAAACATTCCTATTAATCGCTATGATTATATATATATAATCTAATTTACAGTATATATATTAAAGAATGAAAATTTAAACGTTTTGACATTTTAAAATTTTTATGATTTCTTGATTTTTTTTTTTTCACAATTTTGTATAAAATTTAATTATTTCAGAAAATGGCTTAATATCTCCATAGCTGTAGACCGCATAAAATATTAATATAAGAATGACATAAAGATAATTCTAATTAGAACTTGTTAATACTTTTTTGCACCAAATAAGACAAGTCAATTTCGAGATATATTTCAATATATAACGCAACCTCTTAAATTTTACAAATCACGATTTATAATACAGTTTGACCGTGAAAACCCGTGCCACAGAATCAATATATCCTTTTTTTTTAATTTATAAATAAATAGTTAAAAATACCAATTGAAAATTCCATCCTGTTTCACTGTTCAAATAATAATAATTTTATGTGAATTCAATCCTTTTTTTGTTCTTTAAATACTTTGGCTTTGAAATCCATAACTGTCATTTTTATTTGTTGTTTCATGGGCATGAAAACTTGTTGTTAATATTTTTCTTATACTTCTTCCTTTTGAAACTGTTGCGTGCTTGTTTATATACCAAGAAAAAAGGCCAATTATACCACGAGTCAGGAGTCAAAATATTCTTGTCTTAAGAAAATACACAAATACATACATACATACATACCCTGTACAAATTGATTCCAATATTAATACCATGACATCGTTCCGCAATATTACTTGTACGTCCATACCACCCACTCAAAAATCTTCAAGAAAAACTATAACTCAAAAAAAAAAAGACACACGAGTTCCACAAACACGTGCAAATAGTATGGAGTCAAGTCTGAAGACTTTGTGATTGCATGTTTTTTCGGTTTTATTTCAAATATACATTTTGTTGTGTTATTTAGCTGTCGCAGATTTCCTCCTAAAATAAAAACTTTATTTTGAGATTCTTAACTTCGAAATTGAAAATACGACTACAAGTTGTATTTAATTTTGTATTTAAATTTCGTGCTACTTTTCAGTAGTTGAGGGACATGTTTTAGTCAACAAATTATACACGTCCCTATGAACATGTTTTTGTGGATATTATAAAACAATTCAAGACGAAATATCTGACACCACATGACAAAACCGTAGTGTTTATTTGTTTTTCCAAACGACGTCAATGTCTTAATGCATTCAAAACTTAATTTAGACCATATGAACAATGCACATACAATTAAATAATGGTAAATACATATGTAAAAGTTGAAAATTTCCGAAATTATATTTAGTGTGTTTACACTAGTATTGATTTTTATAAATGAGAATACATAAGTCAGAATAACTTTAATATTTTAATAAAACGTTTGTCTTTAAAAATATTCTGGATCGACCCAAAATTGATTACAGCTAATATATAGAAGACCCACTTTTGAGAATCACCTTAAAATGTATAAATAACATTAATTATAATATATTAAGAAAAATATTTATTTTTATATGTAGTGTTTAATAGGGCTACTATTAACAAATCGTAGAATGACTGAAAAGAACTGTTCGAACTATTGAAATTTTGCAGATAGTCCCTTTTGAATATAATCTCTAAATACGTAATTTTAAAACAAATATTCACAATATAATTCGTTCATATTCGTGATTTATGTATGTTAGGAGTTGATCACTTATTTTTCTATTAATACAATATTGTAATATATTGTTAAATTAAGAATATGTTTATTTATTTATTGACTTACATATTTATTAATTAATTATTTACCAATGTAGTTAAGCTTTTTTCTTTGACAAAACATATTTGTAATCAAAATAAATGTTTTATTAATGGTAATTTAATAAGTCTAGAAATTAAATATTAAGGACATTCACTATAGTATATAAATAATCTAAAGTTGTAAATACGTATCTACAAATTGCAAAAAAACAAAAACATGCAAACAATGTGCCAATTAATCGAACAAAGAATATTAGAGTGAATACCCTAGTGTTTACCTTACATATAGGTCTATATTTTGCAATTTGGAAACATAAAAAAAAAAATCAAAATTTAGATAGGGCTTCTGGCAGACTAGTCCAGATTTCTTTTGAAAACTTTAAAACATGATAAAGTCCAGAACAAAAAGTAATTTTATCAGTGCAACTTCAAATTAATATAACTTTTTAACATATTCATATATTTACATGATTTTGGCGAATATTTAAAAATTATTAGGTTAAAAAATAAATAGTTAAAAAAGCTAAAAGAAGAATGTATTTATGAAGCGTATTTATTTTGTAGAGATTTACAAGAACCATTTATATACAAACGATCATAACCTGGTGCGTTTCGATACCCCTTATTAGCCCATATCAAATATGTATTAACTACCGTTTATCATTTCTTAAAAAAGTGGATGTAAAATGTTTAAATGTCATCCAAACTATAAGCCTATAACGACTATCGCCACTGACACCATCAGTGTCTCAAATTTCATGAAAATTGATGCAGCTGTTTAAGATTTAAAATAAGTTGGCGTGAAATGTGGGCATAATATCCAATTGAGATCCTATAACCTACAATCATTACCCGAACTGGTTCAATTTGTATGTTAAATTTATAAAAATCGGTGCAGCCGTTTAAGATTTAAAAAAAGTGGGCGTAACATCTAATCGATATCTTGCATAGCCTCTAGCCGGCCCTTGTACTTGTATGCGTGTGTCAAATTTAGTGAAAATCGGTGTTGGCGTTTATGAAATGTGGGCATAACATCTAATTTTATTTAATCGAAATCTTATATAACCTATAAATATCACCGCCACTGGTACTATCTGTGTAGTCTATAACCACCTCCGGCACTGCTACTATGTGTGTGTCAAATTTCGTGAATTTTAAGAATTTTAAAAAAGAGGGCGAGAAATGGGCAATATCTAATCAAGATCCTACATAGCCTATAACCACCCCCGCAATGGCATTATCTGCATGTCAATTTTTCCGAAAATCGGTTTAGACGTTATTGACCCATAAACAAACTTACACTTCATTTTTGTAATATATATTAGGATTAGGATTATGAAGGTGCTTGAGAAAATTACTTATACTGGAATTTATAGCATTTTCTATAAAAATAGTATGGGAGTACCATTTCACCTCGCTCTACCCATTCAAATTCATTTTAAATTATGTCTGTGGATGAGGAAATTTTTCTTACTACATTTTAAGATTTTACATGAAATGGCATTTAAGTTATTCAATAATTAGTACTTTCTTTGTATGGTTTGTATCATATCTTGAGATAATTTATAATTTTTTATGGGGGAACTACTCCCTCTACTTTTATTGAAAAAACAAAGTAGCCTATTTTAATTCTGAGTAATGGCCGGGTCCCTAGGTACCGTTTTGGGTACCAAATAACACCACCATACTAAACACACTAGCTAGTCCCAAATTTTAAAAAGAAGTTCATCCAACTTGTAAATTTGATTCAAATACACTGATTCAATCTTAGTCCAAGTTTTAATGTTTTTATATATGTATATCTTCATTGGTAACACTGTCATAGTAATACTTTATATTGGTATAGAGTATTTAATTTAGCATTTAATATATATTTGATAGAATGAATTTCATTTATTTTGTTAAAATGTAAAAGATCTCAAAAACGAGCGCCGCAATCAATATTACGAGGACCTGCTACCACCTCAATTGATAACACCATATAAATTTGGACGATTCCTCCTATAAAAAGTTCCAAAACTAGAACTAGTCACTAATTCAAACCTGTTAATAATTTATTAAATCTATTAATGAGACATATGTAGTTATTAAAATACTCACTAGAATATGAAATAACAAACGGAACTGGATATGAGAATTTCTGGAATTTTGGAATTTAAAATCTCAGAATTTTTCGGATTAATATTTCATTACAAATATAAGAAAACAATATGTCAATAAATCGCGAAATTAAAATATATTTTCCTAACTACGTTTAAAGATGTTTTACTTTACAATCATGAAATTTTCAAGTAAAATTTTAACTTCAAAACATAATTTGTTTTGTAGTAAAATTATAATTTATAATCAGAGTCTCTAAATTTCTTTATCTAAAATTAATCAGATTTTTTTAATTTCATAAATGTGATTTGTATTTACCCGCTTTACAGAATGATATTCGAATATTTACAAGTTAAGTTTTCCTAGATATATTGATTTTACTATTAAATGATCTCAATTAATGTTACCATATTTTTGATGTTTTAAACAAATGTTTATAATTTATTAAAATTTATTGTTATTTATTTTTTATAAAGCATTAAGATAAGGCAACATAGAATGTTTATTTATTTTTTTAGCACCAAAAAACGAATAATTTACTAGAACAAATCGGATGAATACTTAAGTGATTACCCTAAATGTTTGTATTTATCCTTGTATGTATGTAAATAAAATCTAAGCATGTAGTTGTATAGGTTAATTTCTGCATTGTATTATAATTTCCGCTTGTCATTCAAATGCTAAAACTCTTCATCTCTCCATTTCATGGAACTAATAAATACATACATATATATATAACAACTATTATTTATTATTACAAATTTTGATGTCGTCACCCGTTAATATTTTTAAATGACAATTATCAGTTACGAACACGAATCGAAAACGATAAAAATTAATTCTTAAAGTTTTTGCAAAAAAAAAATACATTTATACGACTCGTGTATGCCACGTTTTTAAAGATTTTACGTGTGTTCGAATATTGTTCGTATAATCAAATGATACATACAAATGTTAAGGTGTTGAGATTTAAAATTAAAAAAGAAAATTTTTATCAGTAACAAATACTAAAACAATAACGAAAAGTTACGTATGTGCGTGTTTATGTAGGTATTTCCCTTTACACTATTCAATTTAAATTGAATATAATAAAAAAAATATTGATATTCATATAAAACTCATAAAAAATATTAATTTTGAAACGATACATAAAAGAACACTTACGTGCGACGACACGTCTACAAAAAATCAAAGTCAACGGTAGTGAAAAGTAATAAATACTTATGAAAAAAATTATAGAAGGTATATACATATAAACAAAGATAAATTAGTACATTTGTAGAGTAAAATTTACTAAAGAGTTGCTTTAACACTTTAAAACAACAAATCAGCAGTTCCCAAACATTTCTTAATGTTCTCTAAAGACTATAATATTGATTTACAATTTAACTTAGATGACACATATATACAAATGCTTATGTATAGGTGTGCTTTTATTTTCAAAATTACTTAAAATCTCATAATTTTATATGAAGTGAATAACAATTCGAATGTAAATTGTTTTATCATCACAACACTCACATAAAACACACTCCCAGATTATATATTCAGACTTATTTTTTTTTTGTATTTTTTTGTAATTATGTTTTATACCCCTTTCGTTTTAGAATTTAAGAACCTCTGTTGCAGTACAATAAACATTTTCATGAAATAATAATTTTGTTTTGCGATAACAGTATTTACAACACTTATTTTTATGTATTTTGTCTTGTGTATCAGTTACACTACAATACCCAATAATTAATTAAAAAATACCAGGAATACATTTTAAAAACTACACTATTGAAATCATTCATATTGAAGTTACAAAAGGGAATTTATTCAATATTACATTTATTTACTGGAATTGTATAGTTGTAACAAAAAGTCGACTTATCGACTTTTTAAAATAGTCGACTTTTCGCCATTTAAATAGTTGATTAAATTTATTTGAGGAATTTGTGATTAACATTAATTTTATATGTAGTTACTAGAGTGATCTGTTAGAAACCGGTTTTCGAATAATTGTTATTTTGAAATTCAGAAAAAACCGGTTAGCCAATTTTTATGCAGAAGTTAATATTTCTATCAAAAGACTACATTTGTTTAAAAGATATTAATTAATAAATCTTATAATATTTAAGTTAAAATTTATTAAAAAAATAATTATTTTTGAAATCATAATCATTTTTTTGAAATGTCTACTGAATTACTTATAAATTATCGAAAAATAATCAAAAATTAAATTTACTTAAGCATTAAACCTAAATCATATAATAATATGGGAAAATCCTGCTCAGTTTTATTAAAACGATTCTGCAGGTAAACTTTAAAATCATGGCAAATATTGAGAAACAAAAATTTAAATTTAATGACAAATTATTACAGATCTTTAGAGGAGAAACACAAAACATGTTACGGGATGTTTCATCAGTGAACCTCAAGGGAAAAAAAAGACCCTTTTTGGGGGTTCTAGTTTTTCTCTTAACATTTTGTATAGTTGGACCTGTCACTTAACATGGCATTGGTCAGGACAAGGGTTCTCACAAGATCAGCATCGCTGTGGTATTGGTCTGTGTAACCCTTTTTGACATTATCAATGAATGCGACCCACTACAATTTG
>MINK01172218.1:55576-67351 GCA_001735545.1 Phormia regina
GAATTAATTCTATGAGAATGCTTAATTCTTTTGATTTGATTCAAATTTGTTTAAATTCAAACTATTACAAATTGAATATAAGTTTTATTTTTTAATTCTTTATATTTTGAACAATTTTATATAATTGTAAAACGGTGTATGGTAAGCCATATTTATGTACACATATGTTTCGTGGCGTGCGCTTCTTTTAATATCAGATATCGAGTACTTTTATTAGTTCTGTATTGAACGTATATAAAGAAGTACTGTCATTCAATTCTGTGTAGCAGAAATGAAAAACAAATACTATCATTCAATTGAATTTAATTTCTTTTATGGGGAATTAATTCTACATATTTTCACTTGCAATTTGCTAAAAGATTGAATAAAAGAAATATTGAATCATTCAAACTTGAATTGCTACATCTTCTCAAGGAATAATTCTCTAGGAATTAATTCTAGAATACAAAGTACAACCAACTAGAATTAAGTCTAGGAATTGTTTTCTGAGGAATGTTTTTAAAGAATGCTGAACTAAATTTTTATAATCTGAATTAAGTTTATACGCGAATTAATTCTAAATAGAATTCATTCTTTTGAGGCTCCGTCTGGGATCAGTATGATGATTTCCATAACAAATTATATATAGAATCCTTGTGCATATTTTCTCGTTTTTAGAGCATATTTTTCGCTTTTTACTCCATATTTATTGCGTATAAAACCCTTTTACCCTGGTCAGAACTCTATTTCGACTTTATCCGATATCTATAAAACAAAAGCATTTATGGCAACATAATATTTTTCAGAACTTATTACCGTCGGTGAAAATTGGATCCATTATAATCCCGCTAACTGACACCAAAGCCAAAATTATTCTCGGTATTTAATGAGATCAGAAATGTGTTGTTTTTTATACGCTGCTAAAATAGTATGAAACAACAGATGAGTTGAAAAGTCTTATAATACGATGAAACGTCTTATAATCCGATGAACAATATACTTTGAATAAAATAAGTTGAACATTTAGGCTACGCGGGTAAATGAAAAATTACTTATTGGATCCACAGCATTAATTATTGTGAAAAATCCTGATTTAAAGTTCTTAAAACTAGCGATGCTAGTCAAGTGGATATTGTTGCTATAAGAAAATTATAAATTTCTACTTCTAAAACTGAAGGGTACTAACATACGTACAGATATACTCATATACATAGAACTACACATAATACATATATATATATAATAGGTACATACATATATTCAATATTATGCCATGTTCATGTAAAAAAATCAACAGAAACAGAATGAGTTTTTCATTTTTATTTTTGTTCGTTTTTTAATTTACATTTACACACAACTATACTATAACATGCATGTATTTGAAAGCATATATATACATACAGCTGTGTGCAAAAAAATAGCTGATTTTGTGGTATTTTTTTTGTTAATCTGACAGTACTTTTTGAATTTTCGGCAATTTTTTAATTTAGAGACATGGTTCTAAGTAATAAAATTCCATTAGTGGACTTTGTGGTAGATTTTCTTTCATATGACGGTTATTTTATTTTTTATAGAAAATTTAATTTTAATTTGTATAATATGTTTTTATTCAATAAAACCCGAGCAACGCAGGATCAATCAGCTCGTATTAATATAAAAGGCATAAACATGAACAATAATTACAAAAATGTATATCTCATTTTCTATGCATCTTCGGAAGTTACCGCCATAAGAGAAGCCTAATATTTAATATTGGTAAATAGTACTTCTTTTAAATTATTTTGGTCACATTTGGCTTTTAAGTTATTATATTATATTTTAAAAAATTTAAAATATGTGGCGGCAATCACGAAATTCCTAGTGTCCGTAATTTAGTAATAATAATATTTTCAAAAGGTTAAACAGCAATATTTATGAAAAAATACAGTTACTACAAATTGAAAAAAAAAAAAAAATATATATATAATCCGAACCAAGAAACACGAAACTATATTCTAAGTGACTAGAACCCAAAGTTAATGAGTCAAGGTATTCCTTGACATCCCAAAAACAAAATTTGTAAAAAGATATCCCGGAAAAGTCCTGTTATTTAACTGCAGACATGTTTGCAATTGCCTTAATTTCGCAATGCTTCACTCAGACTGCCGCAACATACTCAGCACACATGTGTTGGGAGAGGCATAAGAATATAGCAAATAAAAAAATATGACCAAAAACTCATTTTAAAGTCCGTCAAGCACTGTGGTGTAAAAATCAATGTTGGGAGATGCTTTTCATATTATTGTTCATGGCCCATAGTTTAAGAACAACTATTTTGTCTTATTCAAATGGATGTTATAGTACGAATTTTCCCCTAAGAATACGAATAAATTGACAGGAATAATAGATTTCCGAAACTAAAAGTGATGTTCTGAAGTGATTGAGCCAACCACTATATCTGATTTTCATTTATAACTTGAGGAAGATGCCAAAAATGCAGCTTTTAAACGTATAAAAATTGTAGACGTCAGTATAGTCGGCAAGTGGTTTCAAAATATGTCCATCAAGCGGACTTAGTGCCCGCCGTTGGGCCGCTGTCAAATCGAAAATGTACTAACTCACAAAATACTTGCTCCCAAAAAATAATAACTTTATTCACGTAATTTTATTTTTACATGTATTTTCCATCGATGCACAGCAAATTTCTATAGTTTTTAAAATTTTCAAATATTTTATCTGATTTAAGATGTTGAATTAAAAATTTAGTTATGGAAATAACAAATTAGAAAAAAAGCAACAATAAAACGTTTCTTTATTCAAAGTAAAAATTGTACAAAAAGCGCTACTATTATTTTACACTCAGCTGTATATGTGTGGTATGTATTGTGTTATGTGCAGAATATAAGTGTATGTTTGTATAGCAAAAGGAGACTGTATTTCAGTTAACCAAAAGTGTCTATTGTTCCCAATTTTTTCTTTTTTTTTTTTTGCCTATATATTTTCTTCTTTTTTTTAAATTTTCCATCTATGTATTACTTTCATATGTATTTGTATGTTTTCATGTATGAAAATGTACAAACATTTTGAAATTTGATTTTTCGGTCTTCTTAAAGTTTGTACTTACACTTATAAAAACGTTTCCTTTTCTAAAAGTATCAAACAAAGGATTGGTGAAAAAAGAATTAAACTTTTGTGTTGTGGACTGTATCAGAATATTTCCCGAAGGTATTAAACAAAACCAGTATTTAAAAATGGTACACGTAGAGAAAAAAAGAAAAGTAAATATATACTGAATATGATGTGGTATTTAGAGAAAATAAATAATTAAACGCTTTGATCAATTAATGAATGACCTCTACTGTTCCTGTAGATTCACCCTTTTTAAAGCGCAGAATGTTAGATTAGATAATCGTCTTTGGTAAAACCTTTACAAAAATATAATGCTAATTAATTTGTAGATACACGCAGAGAAAAAACATGCTAACAGCAAGATCAGTACAGTATTTCCCATTAAAAATTTTATTGCAAAAAAATACTGATTGCATATTGTTTTAAGTGGACTTAAAATTTATTTCTTTATCATATGAACCGGTTTCATTTAGACCAACGGTTCTCAAATGTGGGTCCGCGACCCAAAGGGGTCCGTAAGGAAATTAGTGGGGGTCGCGAAGATATATTGAAGAATATTCTTAAAAACATAATTCGCTTTAATAAAAATATTATGTAGAAAGTTTAAATAAAAATTCAAAATATAGTCTGAATCTATTTATATATATATGGAAAGATATATTTTTAGCAAAGATGGAAGAAATTTAGAAAATATAGTCTGAAGTCAAATTTTCTATAAAGTGTGTGAAATTCGAGAAAATATGTACCTTTACCGCTTTGGTTTTTGGAATTATTTTCTTTTTCAAAGTTATCTCTATGAAGATTCCTATCATAAGAATGAATGTATGTGTATTAGATAAAATATAGTGCAAGCACCTTTTCACAACAAATCATATTTTTGAAACTTTTATATTCAAAATCTTTGTTTTGAACTTGGTGAAGATATCGACTTCAAATTTTCTTTATTGTTGTCCCTTTAAACTTAACATTGTGCACAACTCTGCTACGCATATAACAAATTTTTCGTAAATCGGAAAAGCCGATTGAAAATTATAGATATTTGTCTAATGTTCTATTCTGCTCCAAGAACTTTCTTATGCAGAAAATATAACCTATGTGTTCAATTTAATTTTGAACCAACAGATTTAAAAATATTTCAGTTAAAATATAGCGAAATTTATCAACATACATTTTTAGGGGTAATTTGTGGACGCAAATAATAATACTAGATATGCTCCATCCGAAAAACGCTCATAAATTAAAGATCACATGGAACAAACATAATGTCGTAAATTTTAATATTATGTTTTAATTATTTTATCGTTAATTTTTTATCTGATTTTTAAATTTTGGTGGGTCGCGACTCCATCACATTGTCAAAAAGGTGTCGCGAAGCAAGATCCCTGATTTAGACCTTTGTACAAAGAAGATTCTATTGATAAAATAATAGAATATAATTAATTTTCCAAGTGTACTTTAAAGCAGCATTTTGGAAACCTTTTGCAAAATTGTACATAACTATTAAATACACACACACAAACAAGCACATACATTCAAATCTATTGCGTTATAGTTATGCCACTTGTAGCCCTTTCTATTGCAGTTGTTAGCCACAAAAAAAAAAATATATATATATATATACGGTCTGTTTGATAAGTTCATAATAAATAAATGGAATATATTTTTAGAAAATGAAGTTATGAACTAGAAAAAAAAAAAACTGCAGTAATTAACCTTATTATTTAAACAATTTTAATAAACAAAACAAACTTAATAAAATCACCTGGAAATTATGTATATTATATTAAAATTTGACATATTAAGATCTAGGTTTTAAAAATATTTGATATCAAACTTATCCTATTATCCTCGTATATAACTATTGTATTTGCATTTATACATTAATGCGAATACAACAAAATGGAATGATACAAAAGAAGTAAAATTAAAAGAAGCGAAAAATCATTCAATATGGTTTCACATACATTTGAAAATATATGCATGTATATATGTATGTATGTGTATTAGGGTGAACCAAAATTAAAGGTATCGATAGATGTTCTTAGCGGAAAGTATTCTAAGACACTTTTTCTTAAAAATTTAGTTTTTAACCAAAAAAATTATTTGAATTGTTTTTGCACATAAATATTTTAACATCAAATAAAATGAAAATAATACATTGTAATTAATATCTATGTTTTATACCTAATTGTTTTTTGTTCTCTTGGCTGAAATATATATAAAAAAAAATAAAAAGAAGACATGATCCAACAAATTTTTCCAGCTCACAAATGGATAATGGGGGAGGAAAATAGAATGATTTTCTCGATTATTTCCTTAAAATGTATGTTTTAGTATATATTTTCCATTGAACATTTTCATTTTGGGGAGGGAAATTTCCTTTTTTCCCTCCCCGTGGATCCGCGCCTAAAGGAAACAGTATCTTAAAATGAATTAAATTTTCATTTGGGGTCTTTGATAAACGGGTCCATGCTAATGTAAATACATCGTAGGTTTGTATTTAACATACGAATTCAATGTATAGTATGACCAATCAATTTGGGTTATTTCAAAATAATATTTTTTTTGGTATCTACGTATTGCTTCGATATTTTTTAATAAACAAACATTTCATCTTTTTCGTTTCATTCATTGGTTTTGGCAATTTATGGCCAAATTAACACGGCCAATATTATTAATCTCAAATGGATTTTTTCTCAATTTTAAAATGGAATAAAATGAAAAGTAAACTTTTTAGGCAAAATATATTAAGTTGGAAATTTATACCCTTCTTAAAAAAGAAAAAAGTTAGGTTAGGTTTTTAGATATTAATAATTTAAGGTTATCATTTAATCAGACAGTCTATATCTATGACTAGAGAAATAGCAAATTAAAAAAAAAAAAAGATTTGATGCAAAATTGTATATTAAACAAACATAATTAAAAATAATTATATTAAAACTACAAAAAATATTTTATGGAGAAATTACTTAGTACATATATATAAGTAATGATTGAATAATTTAAAGAAAAACAAAATTTGCATCCGAATCATAAAAACACATTTTTAAAATGATGAAGGAAAAATAAAGTTTTCCTTTTTTCTTATTTTTTTGTCAATTTCCATACTTCTATGCATTACTTTAATTCTTTTTAATAGTCTTATGGTTTATGCCAATATTAAAAGTGTTTTCAAAACCACTTGGGAGGTTACCACTCTTGAGTGACTTTGTATTGTACATTGTATTTATTTTTATTACTTTCACCAAACTTTATAATTTTGTATAAAAAGTTTACTTAAACGAGTATGTATTGCAGTTTGAATACATACAAATTTAAGAATTCAACTTTATAAACCCAACAGGAAAATATGTTGGAACACGTTAAACTTTACCTTTCTCCAAAATATGTCTTAGCTTTGTTTAAAAAAAAGCGGTACTAACAAGTTGTATCACTTGCTTATTAACTTACTCATTACAACAGAAAGAATATGGTAGTTGCGATTTTAAAAAGATCGAAATTATTTAGATTTATCTTAAACGTGGTTTGCATGCAGATAAGGGAGTATTATTTATTTACTTATTTTACAGCCTATCTCTTCTCGCTTCTTTTCGGAAGGGTAAAGAGAAGGAATAAAGTTGAAATCCGAATGGCAATACTAGTGAATGACTATTTGTCCTTCTTTTCCGACTGGGAATAAAAACTTTAGTATGCTCATATGTAGATATATTAAGAATGATTGAAACTATAAAAGATAATAAAAATATTATAAAATATTGAACATATTTCTGACCTGCTGTTACCAGTATTGTACGGTTTTTTTTTTTATTAATTTTTAGAAGATATTAAATATGAAAATACGGGATATGAAAAGTCGAAATTAAGACTATTCCAAAAATGAAAAAAAGACGTAATAGTGAGTTTTTGTTCCAATTTTTAAACACCAATAAAAATTTAAAAAATCTCACCTAGTTGGTATATTTATCACTTCTTTTTTCAACATTACTTAAGAAGCCAAAACTTCTGATGTAATTTTTCTAAATTGGAAGCTTAGCCTTATGTTCCAAACATTCTAAGTTCAGTTTTGAATCGTAAAGTTGTCATTGGCTGTAAATACAGAAATTCGTTGATAGCAGTAGATTTATTGCGTTTTAATCAGTTGATGCTGCTCACGAACTCTTCCATGATGAGGTATGAAAAAGCAATATAAAGATCGATCTTGTGAAGGATATCAATTCCCCGGAATTATACTGCTATAGAAATCAGCCCAAACCTTAACATGTTGCTCTGCGGTTATTGCAAGTTCCCCTTTTGGTTTATGGTATTGTTATTCGTAAGATCAATGACCTATAATTAACACTGGTCCAATATCTTTCTAATCAATTAGTTTCTGCATTTTCTGAA
This sequence comes from Phormia regina, assembly GCA_001735545.1. NCBI lineage: Eukaryota > Metazoa > Arthropoda > Insecta > Diptera > Calliphoridae > Phormia > Phormia regina. Next base: position 63,047 of record MINK01172218.1, read on the forward strand.
CTAGGGAAACCTAAGTAAATTCTCCTTTGCTGGAATAATGATCTAGTTACTACCAAATTATTTGCTGCACACATACTCAAGAATAATAATTAGCCTGGACTGAGACCAACTATGTTCCAATCATCCATTACTATGTCAGAGTAATAACATTCATTATAAGGTATGTTAACGTGCGCGTGTGCATATATGATCTTGTGTGAAAACATATTTTATGTGATTTTTTTATCAAAAGAAATCTAATTCCCCTTAATATGAAGAGGGTTTAAGACTGTCAGATTATAAAAGTGTGAGTATCTTCTTCCTTCTAGAAACATTAGGTTGTACCTGCTAAAGTAATCTTATGGTCCAAGATACAAATCGTGTCCTTAATTCTATGCTGAAAATAGACTTCTATTCATCAGATACATTATTATATGGGAGTGCCAACTTAACCAATAGATTTCGCATTTGTGTTCAAAGCAAGAAAACTAACAAGAGATTCCAAAAAAAAGTTTCACTAATTCAAATGTGGAACCAAGCGCATATTTTTAACTTCCAAAAAGGTGAACATAAATTAAAATTTAGCAGAAAAAAGTTAATTTGTAAAAAAAAAAAAATAAATCTTAAAAATTGTAAAGCATTTTTACTATCTTTTAATAAGGCTAAACTGGAATTTTTGTTAAAAAAAATTATAAACCTAAGAAGAACTTCGAAAGCAATGAACAAGAAGTATAAAAGAAGAACATCCTACCAATGACAACTATGGGTTAGAAAAAGAACTTCAGCAGTTGTTTCGCACCATTAAGTATTTCCAATGACAACACCATGTCAAGTTCATAACTTTTTCAGCTCTTTTTATACCCTATAACACCATAGCTGGGTGGGGTTCATTATATTTCAACTGAAATACTTTTAAATCTGTTCAAAATTAAACACATGGCTTATATTTTTTACATAGAAAAAGTTCTTAGCGCTTTTGCACAGTAGAGCAGAATCGAAAATGTTTGGAAATATCTGTAACTTCTAATTGGCTGGTTGGATTTGCGTTTTTTGTTTCTCGACCGATTTTAAATATTTTTATATATTTTTGTTTTCGAGATATAATTTTTATAAAAAATTGTGTGTCCGTCTGACTTACTGTAAAACTTGTGCGCAAGTACAGGTCGAAATTTTGAATATAATTCAATGAAATTTGGTATTTGGGTATTTTTGTTATAAGGAGTAAGCCAATTGAAATTTATTGAGATTGATCCATTATTTCATCTAGCTCCCATTCAAATGCCCCAGAAATAAGGCTTAAGCACTCAAAGACGCCTTAAAAATAGGAATATCTTAATAAAATTCGGTGAAAACAAGTTATCAATATTTGTACTGAATTTCATGAAGATTGATCCACAATTGACCATAGTTCCGATATAACCCCTTCCTTAGGACCCCTTTATAAGCATAAATGACAGTGCAAACATTATGCAGATCCGTTCATAATTTACCATTACCCCCATAGAAGAACCAATTTCGTTAATCACCCAAAAGTTCATAAATACAAGTGAATCTTAGTATCAACGTAATATTCCGTATTTGTATTTTACACTTAATACAAGTATTGGTCCATAATTGGCCCCTTTCCGAATTTTGGTACGCATAGGTAATGGTGTAGGGTATCATATATTCTTGACCTTTTTCTCTCGTTCAGTTTTATTTTTGTTGCGTATGCGGCATGCTTAATTTAAGCGAACTGCCTTTTTCTGTAAGAAGTCTTATTCGTCTTTGTCTTTTATTTTTGTGGATGAACCGCAACCTCTGACCCTTTCGGTACCCTCAATTCCTAATACCTGTTTTCATACTCTTTCGATTACTATATCTTTTGGAATCGACAATCATAGGGTTGAGTAAATGTGCAGTGTATAACTGCTGATCCAAAACATTTCCTCTCTCAAAATAAATCTTTATTTTATCTTCTTTCATGTTTATTTCCATCTACAGATATACAATTATCTACACATATTTATACGATTATTTAGATAATTTTATAGATTTAAAATTTATTTGCATAAATCCACCTCACGAATAGCAATAAAAAAGGAAAACAAAGTTGATTTTTTACTTCTGATGTTTTGTTGTTATTGTGTGTTCATGATGTTGTTCGTATTCTTTGGGGAAATTGTCTTTTAGTATTTGACTAATGTGATGTAGAGAGTTTGCTATGAAACCCAAAGGAAATGAATCTATTGTCTGTTTTTCATTCAAATATTTTCATCTACATGAGCACAAACAAATGAAACATGAGAAAAACGATTATTTTGTGTATGTATGTAAATTTTAAATGTATATGTTTATATGTCTATAGGTATTCAGTGAACATTTTGTTTCAAATTCCAACAGATTTTGAAAAATATATTTGTTTAATATTGTTGAAAGTAGTTGAAAGAAATGATTTTGCTAAATTATTTCCTGTTGAGATCATAAGGAATATTTCTCCATGTGTAAGTGTGTTGATTAAACGCTACATATTAAATTTATAGACTCATATTATAATATTTCAATGCGCTAAATATGGAATTATTATATAAACTCCTTATACATATATTCTTTTTGAATACATCGTAGGTTAGGATATTTCAAAAGAAAATGTTTACTGGGTATATTCATATAATATGTATGAATATAGTATGTTTTAAGTAAATACAATACCCGTGCAGGATTATTTGTTCATGTTGATAAACACACATACAACTAGATTTACAACCACATTCTTTATATGTATCATCTTCATGTTTAACAGGAATCTTTTGACACTCTTGTGAACTTTAGGATACTTTCAAAAACTTTGGATTGAATAGACATTTTTAATTCTCATTTAAATTCTAAAGAGTTTGAATATTTTATTTTGTTTCTTTATTTTTTAGATTAAATGCCTGATGGATGTTTAGAATAAAACAAATGCATATTGGACACAACTTTCACACACGTGTTCTGTACACATCTGTACAGGAAAAAATAAATAAATTTTATTATAAATTAAATAAAAATTTAAACTAATTTAATTTACATATAATATGTGCAAGCAAATCCACTTCAAACTAATATGTACTAGTGCATTATACATATATAGCTTTGGATTGAATTTTCTGTCAAATAAATTTCATTAACAAAACAATAAAGCTAAATTTTTTCCATAACAAAATTTAAAAAATTTGTATGTTTTTACTTAAAATAAAAATAATAAAAAGTTCTTCTCTACTATATAAGTACATTTCTATGTTAAACAAGCAGATTGACCCTGCGTTGCACGAGTATTATTGTATAAAAACATATTAAAAAAAATTAAAATTAAACTTTGTATAAAAAATATAATAACCATCATATGAACCAAAAAAAAAAAAGTACCACAAAGTCCACTAATGGATTTTCCTCTCTAAATTAAAAATTGTGGAAAATTCGAAACGTACTATGAGAATAACAAAAAAGTACCACAAAATACTCTGTTATGTATTCACATTCACTTAAACATGAAATTTCCATGTTTATAATTATAAAAAATTCAAAAATTACCATTAAAATAACAAAAACTTATCACAAAATTCTCTCTTATGGATTATCATTCACTTAGTACCCCGTGTTCTTAATTTCACAAAGTCCCCCTTGTAAATTCCTTCCAACATCGGACCATGCTTATTTAATTTCATGTTTCTAGGTTAAATATTAAAGAAAATGCAAAAAGTACTAATTGAAGAAGAAAAAAGTACCACAAATTCCACTCTTGTGAGTTCTTATCTATATAGGAAAACATTTTCTTAATTTCATGTTTCTATGTTTAAAGTAATTGAATTCATTATTGAGTTTACATAAAATGCCTTTACCCCATTTTTGGTACTTTTTTTCACTCATCGCAGTATCAAAAAATGTATTCCAATAAATTTCTAAATTATAGTATCCCATATGAAAAAAGTACCAAAAATAGGTACGATTTATACCCCTTAAACGTTTGAGTTTCTAAACAGTACCAAACTTGTATATTCTCATTTTTTGATAAGGTATGAATACGACATAAATTTTATCGTATGTTGATAGGTTTCAAAGATACATATGGTGCCGAAAAGGTACCAAAATACAGTTTTTTTTTTTTTAAATTCTTATGTGCCATGATGTCATGTACATTTAGGGTAGAATGGAGAACACTGGACATAGGGGCACAATAATTTTTGAAATTTATCTTGAAAATTAAGTAACATTTTTTGTTTTAATAATTTATTTCGTTTTACTATATCACAGACTTTTAAAATCTTCAACCTACATTTGTTCGTAGGTTGATGTGATTACCTGATC
>MINK01172219.1:393-27044 GCA_001735545.1 Phormia regina
ATGCATCGTCGTTGTGAAGCAGTACTTAAAAACAAAGAATACCCAACAAAATATTGACTGAAATTCAAAACTTCAGACCATATTTGTTAAGATAATACCAAAGTTTCCATGGTTTTGTCAGTACCATATTTATGAATAATTTTAATTAATTTAATTTAATTAATTTTAATTTTGTTTTCTATTATTAGAATTTAATAATTTATGTTCTTAATTTTTGTTTATTTAAGTGAATAAAAGTATATACAAATTATGTACTCCAAAAACTTAAAAATTTTTTTGAATTTGGTTCCATTTATAAATAATTAGGAAAAGTTTCTATTGTATTGTCAAACACTGTATTACGTTAAAATTTTAATAGGATGTTTTTATTCGTTTAAATTTAAATCTTTTAAATATCGGACATATATATAATTTCTTTAGGTTTGATTATTTCATTGAATCTTAATTTTACTTAAAGCTAAAACTATTTATTCTCTAACAAAAGAGTATTAATTTATTTATCCTCATTAATTTATCCTCATATTTGCTACATAATTTGCCCTGCATTTAATTAACTCATGCTTCACAAGGGGTACATCTAAATCGTTATGGATTGGATGTCATATGTCCAATTTGATTTTTAAAACGGTTAGTTTAAAAATTCCAAAGGATATTCCTTTATTTCCATATGAAATTTGGATACTGATCCTATACTATTTCCGACTTGTGTCTGACCTCAATGTCCATTGAAACTATTTGAAAATAACATATTTGACTATATTCTCATAGTGAAAAACAAACTTTTTCCAAAAGTATATACCTCCAGCGCCGGATTAAATCTGGACATTGAGCACATAAGCCTGAAATGTATTGCTCCTAGGCTATTATTGGCTCGCAACACTAATTAGCACTATTTAAAAATTTATATTTTATTTAAAATTTCATCATGTACCTATAAATAAATCGGTTAACGTATTTATCTTCACAGCCTTGATTGTTTATCGTTGCATTATAATATTTTTAATATAGCTGAAGACTATTTAATTAAGATCACCTGGAACAATTTTTATTCCTAATATCAAATCATATAGTTGATGTAAAACATACTAAAATTTTCGAGTGTATATAATACATAGACCAACTGTGCAATACATACACATTTTTAGACATGAAAAAAGTTAAATTTTCATATACAAAAAATGGCTCAATAAGAAATATGTTGAGCGAGTACTTCTACCAGCTAAAGGTTTTGTAGTAGTAGTAGTAGTAGTGGAAATAGTGGTATTATTACAAAAATTATAGTATAAAACCATAAAAAGCAATTTACTACCAAAGTACTTTCAACTCTTGAGTAACTGATAAACTTTTTCTAGAGTTACAATATTTGTTGTTTTTGTATTTTTTAAACTTTCTATACGCAGACAAATTTCGTTATAATAATTGAAGGTAATGGTGGACAATTCAATGTTCGGAAGAAAACACAACAAATGCAATATTCCACAAACCACTTATCACACCACAAAAATACACTCCCTGTCTGACACATACAAGGATTTATCCACAAACCATATAAACCCACATGCTATTGCTATACACTTATTGTATAGATTATTATTATGTCATATGATAACCAAAAACAACAACTACAATAACTTATTAACAAAATTATTTGTTGCAATATATAGCAACAGTAAAACAACTATGAAAATAGAAACGAAAAACCACAGTATTTAATGTTACAACAAATGAAGAAGAAACCATCAACCATTAAGAATAGTAATAAATTATGTTATATAGTGTTTGACATTACAATGGAAACTTTTTCTAATTTTGTATAAATGGAACAAAATTCAAAATAAATTTAAAAAAAATTTTAATTTTTTGGAGTACAGAATTTGTTTATACTTTCATTAACTTAAATAAACAAAAATTAAGAACATAAATTATTAAATTCTAATAATACAAAACAAAAAAAAAAAACATATTTAACAAATATGATCTGAAGTTTTGAATAAGTCAGTATTTTGTTGGGTATTCTTTGTTTTTAAGTACTGCTTCACAACGACGATGAATTGAACCCATTAAAGAGTCAATAGTAACTTTGGAAATATTTTGTCATTACCTTATAACCGCAGCCGATAAATCTTCCTTTCTGATGTAATTATGAGTTCGTATTTTGCGATCTACTATTTCCTTTAGATTTTCTATGGGATTGAGATCTGCTGATTGGTCAGGCCACTTCAAAATACGTACCTCATTGGATTGTAACCACTCGGTTACAACTCTTGAGATGTGTTTTGGGTCATTATCGTGTTATAATCTCCAAACTAGCGGCATATTTTCCTCAACGTATGGATACATTACATCGTTTAAAATTGTTCTATATCCTAAACCAGTCATAGTATCTTTTATAATATGAATTGGAGCCATATCTTGGCCTGAAAAACATCCCCAAATCATAATATTGCCACCACCAAACTTAACTGTCTTGCTGGTATATTTTGGGTCCAATCTTTTTCCCTTTGGTCGTCTTACAAATGTTCTCCCATCGCTGCCTCTTAAATTAAATTTGGACTCATCCGAAAATAGGACAGTATTCCATGTCAGTCTTGTCTAATTTAAATGATCTTTGGTAAATTGAATTCGAGCTGAGCGTTTCTTTTTAGAAATAAGAGGGATTTTTCACAGGACGATATCAACCGAGACCAGCCTCATTTGCCCTGCGGCTAACTGTTCGTGTACTAATTTTCAATTTTAGATTATTGACTACCTTCCTAGGAGTCATTTTTGGGCATTTCTTAAACTCTCTTGCTATCAGATTATCTTGTCTTTGTGTAGTTTTTCGAGGTCTTCCTCCAAGATGTTGGGTTTTCACAATACCTGTCTCACGAACATTTTTTATAATTTTCGAAATTGTTGACTTATTAATTGAATATTTATCACAGATAGTTTTTTGCATAGATTATAACATAGATATGAAGTTCAGTTGTCAAAAACCTAAGTCGATTGTCAAAAAAACATGAGTCTAAAAATGTGTTAGTAACAAATTTCATTGAAAACAAAAACAATTGTACCGTGCCTTTGGAGTTTTTTTAACTTCATATTTAGTCAATAATCTATGTTTTTTTTTTAAACTCTTATCATACGTAAATATTACAAAAAGAATAGAATAATTAACAGNAATAAAACAAATATTGAAATAACTGTAAAACATGATGCCTTTTACATCGATTTTCTTAATATTATCGCATGGCAATTAATATTAGAAACAATCTTGACAAAAAGTGCTCCAATTGAATTTAGTTCTTTTTAGTTTAAGATAGATTGAAATACGATCCGATCAGTGTTCTAGGAGATACAGAATTATTACCAAATAACATTTCAAATCGCGAATCAAATCATTTAGTTCATTTTTAAAAACTCACTTAAAATAAATTCTAAAGGTTCAAAAATTCATACATTTATAGACATTTCTGATATATTTTCTGTTTTCCTAAAACCCTAGACCTAAGAAAATATTAATATATTTCTACAATTAAATTACTGTTACAAATATTACACATAATACTGTAAATAATTTTTTAACTGATATACAATCAAACGACTAACTGACGAACTAACAGACAAAATTGAAAGCAAGTTGTATAATGCAATATTTGCGGTTGTTTTATGCATACAATTGCAACATAAACTCACACAACTAACAATACACATATCGACAAGGAATGACCATAAAATCAAATGGAGTACGAGAAGAGAGTTTAACACCCCATCATTAGAAAACCACAAACAATCAAAAATTCTAATTCTTTTGATAATATTTGTACTAGTCCACACCTTACTCAACAATACAATACAATTTTATAAACACATGTTTTGAATATATGTATGTATGTATGTATGTTATTTTTATTGGAATATTTTGAATAAATTGCCAAAAAAATAAAAGTGTAAAATAATTTTCAGCAAATCGTTAGAAAAACGAACAAAATTTCCAATATTTAAAACCACAAAATGTATTTTAAGCACATCCGCTCAAGTTTACACAATATGTTACGATATTTACAACAACAAATAAAATTATGAAATATGTATAGAGAATTATTGTAAGGATAATATATACTTTTTTTATATAGTTATTTATTTTTTATTTCATTTATAATTTAACAATTTAATTTAGTTTGATTGAAGACGTAAATGTAATAAATATTTTTGGAAAAAAATCTCTAACTTGTAATCGGCTTAGATTTAGATTTGCGGAAAAATTTACTATAAATTGTATATGTATTTGAAAAAAATCAGGACCAAGAACTTGCAAAATGGGGGTACTTAAGATTTCAAAAGCAATTGTACAGGTCATATTAATGTCTACAAGAATATATTAAAATATTTAAAATTGGTGGAAAACAAAAAAATTTTCAAGAATATTATATTGTCAAGTATATCATATATTAGGCCTCCTTAGCTACGCCCCTGAGAGGTCTGTTTGGTCCCTATTAAAAGTGGATATTTGGCTTAAATGGACAAAGGTCTTCAATTTGTATTCACATTATTGCCTTGCTTAATAGGCATTCAAAAGGAAAGAATTGTTATCTATTTGTGATCAATTACATTTCTCACTAAAATTCGATATTTTGCATGAAAATCTTAAATCCTTGATAACTCGCTTAATATGCAGGCAAATGGGAAAATTGCATTTAGTTGTGATCACTTACATTTCTTACTAAAATTCTATATTTTTTATGACATTCGTAAACCCTTGATATCCAAATTGAAAAAGGACTTCAATTTGTGATCACTTATATATTTCACTAAAAATCTATATTTTGAATCAGCGGGATGTAGCATTATTACAACTAATATCAATCACTGTTTCAATATTTTTATACAAAAGATCCGAGCACAGATCCCGCGCCAACCACCAAACGAAAAATGTAGAAAAATGGGAAAAATATATATAATTTGAAAACTTTTTTAGTAGTTGCAGTTTTAACTGTGTCGTTCCCAATATATGCTCTGCATGTGGACAGGGCTATCATGGCCTCAACTATATATTTAGTTATCCGGCCATACAGTACATGTGGAGCAATTTCTTCGCCTAGATCTTCAATACCACAATCACTATATTAATAATTATTTTTCACTTTGTTTTATATTTGTAAACACATGATATACAAAGTATTTAGAAATATCCATAAGTCCTTATTGTACACTTAATTACGTCAACTTACCCATGATTTCTGGTATATTGAAAGCAAAAGCTTTTAAACACTGTTATCTGAAAAAAAATAATTTAAAAAAATTTTAGAAAAATAACCATTAAATGAAAATCTTGTGATAATTTACCATGTTCAAGATGAATTATTTTTTCCATAAAAACTTCCTTAACTTTACATTAAACTTTCTTTCAATTATGCCATTAAACACTCATCACTTCATTGTACACTATTTACTAATTTATACATTTATTTTACAACAAGTTGTATTAATAAAAACACTTTTTACTACATAATTTCACTGAAAAACTAAAACAAAAGCATCATTTTACTTTTTGTTTTGATTATTCATCCCGTCGTAAAAAGTAATATAAATTTAACGGTATTTTTTTTTCTATTGTTTTATATATTTCTATAACACCCGGTTGTTTTGCACACTTTACCACACTTGATATTTCCTATTTGACATACAGGAACACACTGAACACACTTCTCTATGGAAATGTCAATTAGCATTTTGTCATTTTTTCGGCAAAACGCCGACCCGCTCAAGCCGGCTGAGTCGAACCGCCGGATGTATTTCAGAAGGCGCCGCCGCCGTGAAAATTTTTTGAAATGTATTTTAGCTTTCCAATTTCTAGTTTTTTAATCAATCCTGGAAGCTTCAGAAAACTTAGAAAAAGAATAATCCGACTAACTCCACTCCCTGATAAAAATTTCAGTAAGAATTTGTAGGAATTTTAATTGTCTACCACATCTGGGGGTTTTTTAAAGGCTTTAGAAAATGATAAGTAAATCCGCTTATGTATAAATGCGGCTCCATTAGAATTCGTAAGGCGTAAAGTTTAGTTTTAGGAAATACTTGTAAATTATGTTCATACAAACAGTCTTGTCTCTTTAAAACGATTCGAACTATATTAAATAAACAATTTTTATGTTCACTTTTCAGCCGGTTAATATCCGATTTTGACCCGCAACCGAAAAGTTTTAAGACAGCCCCGTTGCCGTTAAAAACGTTAGCCGCAGGTTTCCGTTTAATAGATTTTCTGATTGTTATGTTCATTTTTCAGCCGGCTAATAGCCGGTTTTGAGCTTCCGCCGATAATTCGTAGGAAAGCCGCCACCTCCGTAAAAATTGTTCGGCGTAGGTCTCTAATTAACAGATTTACTGCTTACAAAATCAGCAAAGGAATGTTTTCCGTCCATGGTTTTTATTATGTTAAATAAGTAAACAACTGAAATCTGGCTTTGAAATATATGAAAAGCAAGTCAGTTTGTTTTTTCTGGAATAAACATCTGTATTCTACATTTTTTAATATTACATTTATCATTAAATATAAACTTTAAAATGTAGGATTTGATCCTCTATTATGAAAAAATATTCGGAAGAATAAGTTTTAAACAAAATGTTTGGATCATTTTGATCTAACAGGAAAAGCCTAACCCGCTAACATCGTTTTTTTCTTATCAGTTATATTATCTGTTTCAAGATAATATAACTTTTTTAATAATTTTAAATATATAAATAATATTCAAACAAACGGTTTTTGGATCCCCTTACGCATAATGGGACTTCGAACCTCATTTATGAAACAATGTGCTCTATAAGTCGATGCAAGAACTAGTAAAGAAATAATTGTTATGTTCAACTTTTAGCCGGCCGCCGCCGCTGTTAAAATCGTTCGGCGAAGGTATCTGATTTGCAAGAGAAAAGAGGAAAAAAAACTACTAAAAAAACTTTTATGAAAAGAAAAGAAAAAGAATAGGCCATAAGAAAAAAAATTTGCTTATATATTTTTATACAACAACAAAATAAAATTTAGAAAGAAGAAAAAATTAAAAGTTTAAACGGGAAAAAAGTGGAAAATCATAAGAGAGAAAGGACTAGGAGCGAAAGGAGAAATATCTTCAGCTGAAAAAACTTTGAGTAAATCTTTTGCTCGTTAAGAACGAACAAGGGAAGTGAAGTAAGAACAGGCAAGGTCGTCATCGTTGTCATCAAAAAAAGAAAAAAGATCAACACACAAGCAACATGGTAAGTTTTATAAAAAATAATCCAAAAAACCAAAAGAGAAAAGGATTTTAAATTTACACAAAGCTTAAGTAATTAACACGAAATTAATGATTTTAAATTACTCAAGCCCATCTGAGGGACATTAGTGACAAAGTGTTTATGAAAGCTCTACGCTAAATAATGTACCGCCGCATTAATTTTTTCCCCTTTCAATTTTTCAATTTATTGCTGCTGGTTGACGGCCGTCAGTCTAAATTGAACTTTGACCAAAATTATAAAAATTACTCAAATAGATTGTTGTAAATTTGTGACTAGGCGATTAGTAATAATTTAATTTATGATCTTTTTAGGATGTGTTCCTGATGATTAGAAGACACAAAACAACCATCTTTACGGATGCCAAAGAAAATACTTCAGTGGCTGAACTAAAACGTATGCTGGAAGGTATGTGTCTACATTTTTTATTTTGTGTCAAAAATAATTTCATTTTCATCAACAAAAAAAAAATAGAAAAAAATATTTAAAGAAATAACGAAACGTCAATTCTATTTTTAGGCATCTTAAAAGTCAAACCCGCGGATCAACGTTTATACAATCAAGATAATGATATTATGGAAGATGACAATACTTTGCAAGATTATGGCATCACAATGTCAACAGCAAAGGCGCAAGCACCTGCTCAATTAGGTTTGGCTTTAAGGTGAGTTTATGATTTTTTTTTTAATTATTTGTCTATGGCATCGTTAAAATTATTTATATATTTATTACCAAAGAAAAATAACAATTTATGATAAATGTTTTTATGATTAAGACTAAGAAAGCTATCGTTTATCAATCAACAAATTATTAGACAAAAACATAAGGGTGTTCACGATAGGCTAGTTATCGGATTACGTGATTATTAAGTAATATTAAACACATCAAATATATAACTTGTTTAAATTTTTATTATTGTCTAACAGTGAAAATAAACTAATAATATAATCTATAAACCAAGGTACATGTTGGGCAAAATTAGGTATTTTCAGCGCATAACCTGATAACCAACCTTTCGTGAACAACATTTAATTATTTTGAATAACAAAATAAAACAAAAAGCAAATGAAAAAAATCTTCTTCATTGTTTTCCTGAATTCCGTGAAAATTTACGAAATATTAAATCAATACCAAGACAGAAAATTGCCTAGTTTCTCACCAATAAGATTTTTACAATTTTCCCTTTGTCATGGGAGGGAGAATTTTCATATTTTAAATTTTTGATAAAATTTAGTATTTTTTTATTAAAGTTTCGTTGAAATTTTAATTTGTGAATTTTTAGTCAATTTTCGACTTTTGGATAAAATTTGAATTTTTGACAAAAAAATTTTTAGGTGAATTTTAGGTACTCATTTACCTCTCTAACTCACTTAAAATATTCCCTATTCTATTTATCCGGTTGCAAATTTTACGGTTTCAATTAATGGGGCATTTATAAAATTAAAATAAAACATAACTTTTTTTTCAAAATTTTGAAATTTTTAGTGCAAATTTTTTTTAATATTTTTCTTAATAGCCGACCTTCGGCAGGGTAGAAGTACTTTTAACTCTGTAATATGTCTAAAAGCGGCTTCGCTAGAGTAATTCTTCCTTTTTACTAAACTTTTCTTATAACAAACATTTATTAATGCGAGTTTGTTAGGGAAGTTCGATTTTCAAAGCCCTATAACTTCCAAAATATTTAATTGCGATCAAAAATTTTATATCATTACTTTCACCGATAAAAGTGCTATAAATGGCAAAAAATCAAACAAATCGCAGCTTAGTTAGAGAGGTTTTTTTATGCCGATTTTTTTTTTTTTTTTTACTTTTTCGGTATAATTTTAGTTATTTTTGTAGAACGTTAAATTTTTGTTTAAAATTTTAAATATCTTATTTGAAATATCGTGATATTAGTATAGAAGAGAACATAATAATAAGACAAAGGGTGTCCATTTTATAGCACAATTGTGTTGACTGAGTTCACACGTATTTTCTCGCTAAGAGTGCAAAGAGTAGAAAATTTACTGTAATAAATTACTGAAATTCATTGTTGGTTAATCAATTTCTTTAATATTAATGTTTTAAAATAATGTGTTTGGAATAGTAATTATTTAAGTGTAAGGAAAACGAAAGTCTATAAAAATACGTTATATTGAGGCACGAAGAACCATGTATAACGGACGTATTAAATTTACTAAACTCATCTTTTCTTTAGTTGCATTTTTTACTCTCACAAATACAATTATATTTTTAGTGATTGACATCCCTACTCTATAGTCTAGACTCTTGACTAACTTTAAGGTCAAATCTCAGAGGTATGATTCTCTATCCATTCTTGTGGCATATGACTACTAATAGTTTATTACGAAAACTGTCACCTACTTAAAGAGCATATAAATAACAGTTGATGGCAAAAGCTGTTGTTTTTAATACATATTTTTGATGTCCTTTCCTATTCATAATTAAAAATTATCATTTAGAACTATTGGACTTCTTTTATCTTGTAACGATTTATTGAAATTCAAGGGTTAAGCTAAATTGGTTTCAGGGACAAATTTTAAATAAGTCATTAACTTAATAATTAATCATTAAATAAAATAAGTCAGACTGAGTCTGTGATGATACAATCAATATAAAAATATGTAGGACAAGACATTAATTGTTGTTTTAAATTAAAAGCATTCAAATCCTTACTCAATTAATTCGCACTTTAAATGATTACTTTTAATTCCTAATATAGTATAGTAATAAGTGCAGACATATGCTGTTTAGCAAAAGATTAAGTTAATATTTAAAAATACTTTATGTCGTCGACGCTGTTATAGTCATAATTAAATTTAGCAAAAAGAACTTTGTCTCATAGTACAGGTGCATAAATACCAATATACATATTTGTGTTAATTTCACTTCACTTATTATTACGTGTAAATCATGATTAATAGTAGATGGTTTTTAAAAGATAATCTTGTTAAGTATTTTATGTTTCCAATAACATACAATGAATATGTCTGTAGCTGTTGTTACTGATTAAATATTCTTTTTTTTTTTCTTTATAAAATATTGTTTTTAAACATATATTTTTTTAATATAAGCACTCTCTCAATGCTTATCTTATTAATTCGAAATGCTGAGTAACACGTTGAGTATTAATGATACTGTCTGAAAGTTTAATAATCGATGTTTTTTAATTCTTTTATACTTTTTATATGGTGTTGTTAAGGTCAATTGATTTATTTTTTTTTTTTTAATATTAAACATTTTCCTTTTATAACATGTGGCCTTCATATTGAAGGATTAAAAAATCATTTATTAAATTAAAGCGAAATCATGCATTTAATTCTAAGAAAACCAAATACTATTATACGTTTTTATAGAGTCCAAAAATTATTCTTCAATACAAAATTTTGTATAGACCCAGTTTAGCGTCAATTACAGGAAAAGAGAAGTGATGTTCTTATTTACCTACAGTCAACAAACAAAGATTAAAATTTCACCAGAAATACTCAAATAAATACACAAAATCCCCCAGAATTTCACAAAAAAAAGTCAAAAATGTCAATAAAGAAATACAAGAAATTCTGAATTATCACAAAATTAAAATATTAATTATTTAATTCTGTATTACAAAGATTTACACCTGAATAACAATATATTACATAAAAACTATTAAAGCAACTTCACTTATATTCCATACTGCTCTAAATAATAATTTTTAAATTTATTTATAAGACAATTTGCAAAATTGTTGAAATTTCAAAAAAAAAAAAAAACAAATTCAAAATTTCTACGAAAATTTAAATTTCCACAAAAATTAAAATTTCACCAAAAAAATAAAATATCACAAAAGAGAGATGAATCCCAAAAATGAAATAAAATATTCCAATATTTCAACAAAAAAGAATTTTACCAAAAATATGAAAACATAATTCTTAAAGATATAGTATCAGTTTACTCTAAATACTCTAAATATGTATTAAAATCCTAAATGTTTTATTAACTAAAATATTTCGAATCATTTACAATATTTTAATTGAAATTTTTTTATATTTATATCTTTCAGAAAGGAAAGCGGTGATATAGAAGCACTCGAAATTACACCATATTCATCACCACCCGATTTACCCGAAGTCATGAAAAATCAAGAGGCAGCAAATGGTAAAGAACAAGTGGCATAGACGACTACAGTCAATTGAGACATCAACTATTAAAGCAAATATAAGAACAACAACAACAAAGCAAAATAGCAAAAAGCAGCAAAATATTAAGCAACACTTTCCTTCAATTCACAAAAGAATCAAATAATTAACATTTCCTTTCCTCTCTTTTTTTATTATTTTAAATAACTCATAAAAACAAACAAACAAATATTTCGAATGAAAATACAGGTAATTGCTAAAAGAAACTAAAAATAAATGAAACACCAACAAAACAAGAACACAAACTAACTTATTTAAAAAAAAAATCAATTGACAAAACAAACAGACAGACAGATAAATAAATAGACAAGCAGCCACGGACACACATTCGTATAGTATTTCAAATATAGCAGAATATTTTAAATAAATTAATGAATCAGCTTATAACTTTTTTTAAAGACTTTCTAAAACTAAATACATAATTAAATTAAAAATTAAAAACAAGCAAAAAGTGTTGTATTAAATGCTAAGATTAACTGTTGTCATTTCACCCAGAGTTAAAGGAAAAAACTCTCTTTAAAATGAGTTTAGATTTTTTAAGTAAATTTATTTAAAAAAAAATATATTTAAAGGGGGGCTCAATATTTCTTTTTTTTAATTAATTTGTTTCAGTTTATAATTTTGTTTTTCTTATGGTTAATTTTTGTATTTCCTTTTTTCTTCTTTTTGTTTAAGTTAAAAAAAAATAAATTTTAAAAATTTATTAGTTTCAATAACAACAAAAATCTTGTTAGAAAAAAAAGAAGTCTAAGCTTAGCAAAAGAAAACAATTAACATTATTTAAATTTTAATAAAATATACAAATTCTTTAAAACCACTCAATAAAAATTCTTTAATTTTTCTATATATTTTTTTTTATAATTTAAAGTTTTTCTTATTCTTTTGTTAGGTTTTTATTTAAAAAAGTAATAAAAAGTTTAATTAAATTTAAATAAGAAACCATTGAAAAAAGCCTTGTTAAAATCTCGTTAGAAAAAGAATTTGTAAGAAATCATTAGAATTAACGAAACAAAAACATAATTAAAAAAAAAAAAAACAAACAAAATCATATGATTTTTAGTTGATAATTATTTAAACAAATAATTAAAATATAAAAAAGCAAAGTAAAGCAAAACAAATATCCTTAATATTCTCTAAAGGCATTATAAATTAATACATAATAATTAATATACAAACAACAAAACAAACCTAAATAAAAAATTAAATACTTTATATATATATATATATTTTTTTTTTAATTTTTATTATTTTCTCTTCTATTTAATTTAAATTATAGTTATGTTTCGGTTTAATTTTATTAATTGAATAATAAAAAATAATAATAAAATATTACAAAAAATAATAATAATAATAAAATTAAATTTTGTAAACTTAAATAATTAGTATGTACTCGTAATGATTCTTTAAGCGCTATCCTGAGAATCGTCATCGGATATTGTTTGTACTTCCTCTTCTCCCGTTTGCTCTTCAACAAAGGCCGCATTCGAAGTTTGCTGTAATTCTAAATTTTCCAAATACTCTTGTAAACGATCTTGAAAGAAATTAATATAAGTTTGTTTTTGTTGTGAAGTAGCTGGAAAATAATGTCCGCCATTATGTTCTAAGATTTCAACATTTTTAAAATTATTGGCTAGTTCTTGACTCATTTCTTTGGGTATAATTTCATCGGATAAACCATAAATGTGAAGTGTAGGAATAATAATGGATTCCTCATAGGCACTTTTGTGTACCAAACTGCCGGATAGGAAGCCAGAAGAGAGAATAGCAAATTCTGGTCTTATAGATGTTACTGAAAGAGAAATGGTTATGTAAAGAAGTAATATAATTTGAGATATTTTTTTAACAGTGACCGTTTTTTGCGAATAATTTACATTAGACCCTTAATAACTGAAGAGTATTACATTCAACATAAAATGAAAGTATTTTAAAATTACTGGTTTTATATAAAGAAAATGTGTATATAAAATAGACATCGGAAAGACATCGCCTTTACGAATTTAATAGTAAAGTGTTGCATCGAGACACCCCAATAAAATTTTTTATTGATGCCACTTCGGAGCCAACAAGCGGATAAAATTTACTATATTTCAACTGAATAAGTTGAAATAATATCAATTTTTCTATAGCCTTTGTCTACTTAGCCTGAGAAGTTACACTTGGAGAACTGATTTTTAATGAAATCTTAAATATAGAAATTTTTTTATAAAGATATACATATTTTAATTTTTAAGTAGTTTCGTTATTTCATTGATTTTTTTTTTAACTTCTGCATATTATTTACATGAAAAAAATGTGTTTAAGAATATTTTTCGGGACCTCTTCGCGACCACCTTGAATGTTCTTCATAGTACTCATTCCAGAAGACTTTGTCTCTACCACTACTTAAACTTATTACTTACATTTCTTTTTGGCCAGTCCGCATATCAAGCCTACAAAACAGGCTCCCTGTGAGAAACCTAATAGACCTTGGAATGGTCCCTGTGTCTTCCAAGTATCCTCTACAAGTTTTAAACTTTCTTGAAAACCAAAAGCCGGGCCATTCTTGTTGGTACCCTTAAACGAGCCATCATCCTTAT
Source organism: Phormia regina (assembly GCA_001735545.1). Classification (NCBI taxonomy): domain Eukaryota; kingdom Metazoa; phylum Arthropoda; class Insecta; order Diptera; family Calliphoridae; genus Phormia; species Phormia regina. The sequence goes on from MINK01172219.1 coordinate 14,393, forward strand.
TAAACCACCAGCTTAATTGATCTGGCTGAGGTTCTGCTCCTTCCTCCATGGGCTTAGCCATGTGGGGAGCATTAATAAATACAAACTCCGCATATTTATTAACATGTTTACGAAACGAGCCCAATTTACTTTTAAAACTATCGGCATTTTGCCGATAGCCATGTAAACACAAAACACGCACTTTGTCTTTTATTTCTAGCTGTGCTGTGGAGGATTTTTGTTTGCTGGATGAGGCAGAAGATGATGATAAAGCAGCCTCGTTATTGGTCATAGTGTTATTATAAATAAAAGAATGTATACAAAATAACAATTTTTGCAGAATAGTATAATGGTAGTTTGTGTCAAAGAGGTTAGGTTGAACATAAACAGCTGTGCTTTAAAGAATGAGTACATTCAGTGTATGATTCTTAATTAAACAAATAACAAAAACTATGTTCAGTGTAAGATTCAATAAAAAAGAAAATAAATAAGCAAAATAAAGTCTTTTAAATGATATATATATCCTATACATTAATGTGTTATTAAAAAAATAATGGTATTTATATAAAATTATTTATGTATGTATATATTTTAAATTTGTATTAAGTTTTCTTCATATACGACTTTCGTTAATTGAACGTACCCTTTAGTGTAAACTTGTATGTGTTGTTTATTGTGCTTTTTGACATTTACCACTTCTCAGCCGGTTCCGCGTTTTCTTATGTAAAATTTATTGTAAATTTTTCTTGCACACATTTTTTGTTAAATATATTATTTTCTAATACTTCATTTCTATTTCCCTTTTTTCTATTGTTTAGTTTTTATACAACAAAGTGAAAGTATTGTTATTACGCTGTAAGAAATGTTATTGACCGTATCACTTTTAAACAAAGGATCCTTTTTGGGTTCTTTGATTAACAAATGCAGGCAAGTTGTACGAATTAAACCAGTTAACAAATTAGAAACTAATATAAAACCCAACATCTCTACTTCTATAACTAATTCAACTACACCCCCAACATCAACAACAACGCCTGCATCTACGGAACAACGAACCACCAATAGACCAATTTCCGTTGCTAACCTCAGTTTAAATAGTCCATCGTATGCGGCTAAAACTTTAGAGGAAAAAGCTGGTCTACCACCAAGACCCAAAAAGCCTTTGACTCCCTACTTTCGTTTTATGAAAGAACAAAGACCCAAACTACAAGCTGCCAATCCTAAACTTTCGCTAATCGATGTGGTGAGACAAGTTTCGAAACAATGGGAAAAGGCGGATCCTTCACTGAAGCAACGGCTGCAAGAGGAATACAAAAGAGAACAACAAATATATGTGGAGACACGTACAAAATACGACGCCAAAATCACAGATGAACAACGTTCACATTTGAAAGAACTAAAGCAAGAGCAAATTGAAGCCAAAGAAAGGCGTATGATGCGTAAACGTATTAAGGAATTGGGACGTCCCAAAAAACCAGCTTCGGCCTTTTTACGTTTCATAGCCAAGGAAAGAACAGTAACGCCTCAATCGCCTAAAGAAACTTTCCGGGAATGGCATCAAAAAGCCACCGCCAAATGGGGCACTTTGACCGAAGAACAAAAAGAAGTTTACATAATGGAATCACGCAAAGAATTGGAAAAGTACAAGTAAGTGGTTGGATAGTATTTAACTCCCAAAAAAAAACAAAATAGTCATTTTTTCTTTTTTGATTTTACAGAAAAGAAATTTCCTTATGGGAAGAAAAAATGATACGTTTGGGTCATATTGATGTTATACGCCATGGCAATTTAATTGATCCTCCTGAGCCCAAACCAAAGAAATTTTAAGAGGGGAGAAAAGTAATAACTACCATCATGCAAATATTTCATATTTTTTCGTTTTTGCTAAAAATTTATATTTAAGTTGAGTTTGAAGTTGCTTATTTTTGGTTTTGCACATGCATTCATACATATATTTTGTTAAGTTTTAGCCATAACTTTGTCTTTTTTGAAAAGTTTTCTTATTTGTATACATTGTTCATTTTAACAATGGAAATTTGTTTATTTCGAAAGCAGAGAGAAAAAACTACAAATTAAAATGTATAGAAATTACGAGTATTTGTTTAAACTAGTTTTATTTATAAATCCTTAAGGATGAATATAGCAAAAAATCCTTTGAAAAGACTGAAAAAAAATTTAATTAACGAAAAAATAGCCAAAATTTAAAAGAAATCTAAAATACAAATACAGCGTAAATGCAACAGAATCACCAAAACCATAAAACTAAAACAAAAATCTGAAAAAAGAATCATCGAAGTTGTAAAATATAAAAAAACCGAAAAAATTTAAATCACCAAAATAAACAAAATTCGTGAAAGAGAAAAAATTGAAAAATAAATTAACACTAAAATTTCCAAAATGGATAAAAACGAAATCAAACTGAAAAACAAAAATTAAAAGTAAAATTTTCCGGTAAAATTCTCCAGTAATAAAAAATTGTTATAACGAAAAACAATAAAAATGAACTGGAAACAAAACAATAAAGTTAAAAACTTTGTCCTAATTAAAAAGTCAGCAAAATGAAAAGATAAACTGACAAACCAAAGAAGTTGTTAATAAAATATTTAATCCGGAAAAAATAAATTGAATATACACTAAACAATTTTATTTCAACACGATTAAGAATACCTCACGTATAATATAGTTTATTTTATTAATTTATCGTTACATTAATTTTTTTTTATATTACTATATAAATTTGTATAAAATAATTCCAATAATTTCGTTGGTGATGCGTTTAATTTAACTTGTTACAACTAAGGACGGAATGTTTAAATTTTATATAAGAAAACAAATTACAATGGAGGGCATCAAATAATACAACATATTTGTATATAATATATATAAAAACTTACAGCTAATAAGACACATAATTTGTTTGTTACAAGAAAAAAGGAGATTCTTAGATTTTACGAATTTGTATATAAATGGTTTGGTAAATTTGTTACTAAAATGGGTGATGTTGTTATTACATTTAAAAAAGGCTAAATAATTTGACAAATATAAAACTCATTGTTAATATTAAAAATACTTCCATATTCACTAAGGCATCGAGCCGATTAGCACCGGCCTTATAAAAGTCCCAGTCGAAAATAATATTAGAGGCATCAGATTCACGCCAGGGATTTTCACCATCATCAAAATACATGGGACAATCATCACGTTCACGTTCATATTCTATGGCATCAATAGCAACAGCTGCCCCTTCACTATGATTCCAGGAAGTGACATCTTGATTTAGTTTACAAAAGGCACCGACAGCTAATTGAAATAAAAAGCATGTATTATTATTTTTATTATTGTTTGATTATTTTTCAATAATTACCTTGCGACATTAGAACTCTATTTAAATCAGCTCTTTGATATACCCAACATCTGTATTTGGACAAAGGATCCAAATCATCATAAGTTATAAGGTAGGATTTAAGATTTTCCTTCCAGAAACCAATACATTTCATGCGGTAATCGGGATCACCTTAATTTGTTTTAAAACAAAGAGTTAATGCTATTAATGATTTTGTTTGTTTTATTTATGGCACAAGTAACACTTACTATAAATATCTACTGGTCTACCCAAATGGTCCACAGATAAACAATAGTTTTCATCAACGGCCATTTCTTTTTGATCTGTATCACATACTGATAAATCGGAAATGTTTTGTTTGCAGCGTATATCAGGACGTGGACTCAGAGTTACACCACCCAAAATTCTTTAAATTAAAGATATAAATTAATGGTTAATAATTTCTTGAGATCCCGCTAGACTTAAATATTAGATTGCTCTTACCTTGTCTTAAATGGATGTTCACCACGTTGTGTAAAATTGAATTTACCCGCAACTGGACATCTAACGGGTACAGGATTTTTCGCCAAAAATAAGTCATATTTCCAAGCTTCATCATTTTTAAATTGAACCCAAGAACACACCGTACTAAAATCATCTTTAATAACAGCCAAACCTTTACGATAACGTATAATGTTGTGATGGCGTGGCATAAAATCAAAACAAACATAATCCTTTTGACAACCATCGACAGTAAGACGTGCCATCATTATACGATTACCACGACGTTCACGACACACATATATAGTACGTCTGTAACGGGCTTTATCTGGATAGTATGTTTCATTTATATGTGTTTCACTAATAATAACATCAGCATCTATATTGGCCGTGTTAACCCATTCGCCTGTGAAATTTTGTGGTAAAGTACAACCTGGTTCAACGTATTCAGCTTTGACGGGTGTTAGTTTTAAACGTTCCGGTGAATTCTCAGGTGTTTTAAGTGTATTACATTCGGCAGTGATGGATACACCAATATACAAATCATCATCACGATTTTTAAGGAAACAACGATATTTTTCATCTTTTCGAGATTCTTTCGTATTGGCGACAGCAAAATAATGATTTTTACCCACAAACCAATCACCCAAACAACTGTATTCGACTAAACCACTAAAAGTGCCATCCATACCTTCACACTGTTGATATGTAATATTGAATTTTTGATTCTGTATCAAAAACTGAGTACCGGCCGTTTGACAGGACTGTATTCTGGCATCAGGCTTATTGCACACACCAGTAAAACGGAAACGATTTTGGTAAGTAAAATGCCAAACACCTTCTAGGGAACTACGACAGTTTATGGGTATAAAGTTTTCATTGAACAATGTAATCAATTGTTGGTCATCTTTAATGCCGCGACAGACATATTCTACCGTAGGTCTAGCACCATCAGGTATTGTAACGCAAGGACCTTATGAAATAAATAAAAATTAATTCATAAACGAAATATTTAATTTTTAAACTTACTTTCAAATTTCTCAAACACATTTAAGGTCCTTATGAAAGTCTTAACACAGTGATAACATCCCTTGCCGCGTTCTTCAAACACAAAAGAATACTCATCGCCATGATGTTTTTCCATGCTTATGCAGTTGCCTCGTTTACTCATTTGTCTGGCATCTATAACCGTTTGTGTGGGAAAACCAGATTCCCAGGAAAACCATGATCCCTGCAGGATTTTTGGTATTGTACAATATTGTTCTTCCAATTGATTGTATTGAGCATGGGCTATTTAGATACGAAAAACATATATAACAATTTAATTAAACTCATACTTCATAAATGAATCAACAAGCCAAGTCAGGGGTGTGGCTTAAGTCTGTCTTTCTTTTCAATACGCATAACTTTACCTGCCACAAAAATACCCAAAAGGGTAAATAATTCATAGAATATCATTTTTATTTTACGCTATACTATATTTTAACACTTTAACATAATTTCCTAAAAAAAATGTTTAAATTTATTAACAATTATTCAAAATATTAACAAAACACAAATGTAAAATTAACTATGCTTGTTTAATGTTGAGAGTTGCCAGATAGTTGAAAGACAAATAAAAAAATGTTACCATATTAATAAAATAATTTTAACTTAAAGTGGGGTTCAGTAATCCCAAAATTTAGAATTTTTTTAACTGTTAATTTAAAAAATATAAATATATTTTAAGTTATTACTGAATTATATCCTAAATCAGCACCGATAATTTATTTTTTGTATTAAAAAAATTGCAAAAAACAAAAGGATTTTTCCCTATATATCATTCTTTCAGTGTGTTTTTCGTTTTATTCATTTATTTTTCTATTTTTGCCAATTTGTTTGTTTTATTTTTTTCTTTTTGGCAATATTTGGTTTTCTTTGGACTTAAGCGCTTTTTACATTTAGAAAAAAACAAATGGATTTTTTCATTTTATTCCTTTAAAAAATTTTCGTTTTCTAATTTTAAGATTTCTTTTCAATAAATTTTTGTTGTTGTTTTTCAATTAAAATATTTTCTTATTCAAGATTTTTTTATAATTTTTTATTTTGAAAAAATTGTATAACATTATTACAAATTTTCAGTTTTTTTTTTAATTTTTGAAATAATTTTCGAAAACAAATAATAATCGGCTAAGTGATGAAAATCACACGATTGTCATGTCACATGCGGATTGAAATGTTCACTATGAACATACGCATTACAGGAATTTTAATTTATATTTAATTAAAACTTGTTTTATTTTATAAATTATAAAAAAATATTTAATGTATTTTATATATATTTATCATGATTATAAAAAACATCACAACAGTGTTCTTAAATACGAAAACCAAATACAAATAAAATAGTATAATAAAAATTGCTTATTTAAGAATTTTAGAAAACTTAGATTTCATATCTTCAAATTCCAAATTCATATTGTAACGTTCGTAGATTTAAATATACATACATACATACATACATACATAGATTTTAAATTAAATATCAAATTAATAAAATTTATTTTAGTTAGTGCGAATATGTAAGCAAAAATAAAATTCGATAATTAGAAATAAAAATACGACTGCTATAAAAAACTCTATTTCTCAGTAGACGCCATTTATATTATTGTGAGATGAAGGCGAATTATTCTCCTGAGCAACCAAACGTCGCCTTGTAGAGGAGGCTGAAGAGGATAAACCAGAAGAACTGCGACTACCACTAACTTTTTCGGCTTCAATGCGACCCGATAAAAAGCTGGCCAAACGTTCCTATTAAAAAAAATTAAAATAATATTAAAAAAAAAAATTAAGGTTTATTTTATAATTTACCAAATAAGTATTTGTAAGTATTTGTAGGCTGCCATAAAAATTGACCATACGTTTTATTACGGTCTCGGCTTCTTCTTTCGATAAATTCTTAACTTTGTCCAATTTTGTTATGCTAACCAAACGATTATTAAAAATGATCATATAGTGCACCATTTCCGTGGTAGTATGGGAAACAGTTCTAAGAAATTCATAGTAAAATTTTGTTTTAAGTAAATGTTTTCAATGTTTTTTATTTTAATTGTACAACTTACTTGGGTATATTACTAGCTACATTGGCGCCAAAGTTAACTATATGAACCAAACGTCTGGCCGATTCTCGGGTCAATAGAACAATTAATTGTTCGAGAGTGGTCGGTCTAGCTTGATTTTCGGGTTCATCTTGACTTAAATAAGACCAAAGTTCTTTGGCTTTTTGTAAAGCCAATTTTGGATCGGTTGCTATCTTTAATTGGTAAGAAATTCAAATTATTCAAATTTATATATGAGTCCCTTTAATGTAATAAATATTTACCAATTCCGCGGCATATATTAATATATGTATGGCTTCTCTACTTTGTTTCTTAAGGGCTCTAGCTTCAGCTAAAGTTCTTTGAGTTAAACGACGCTTGAGTTTGCGCGAAAAACGTTGACCATGATGAATTGCTTTAATGGCGCCTTTTTCATCGGGTGCATCTGTATTGTTATCTTCTTCATTAGGAGCTAGAAAAAAAAAAAAACAAAAAGGAAAAATTTAAGTTTTTACTTTGAAAAAAATTATTAAATATTAAATATCAGAGTAGCTACATTTTAATGAAAGATTAATCGATTATTATTTGTTTTTTATTAAAATGGAACTTGCTTTATTTAAATATCCTTGAACTTGGCACATTTTGCAGTTTTTTTAATGCTGAGGTTATATGTAATTCCGATTCGAAGCACCACAAATAAAATTTGATGTACGAAAACAATTGAAATTTGGATTATATTAATATCAAAAATTATAAACATATTATAATTATAAATATATTTTTATTTTTTTTTTAATCGTATAAGCTTTTAAACTTTGTCTTTATAAATATAATTAACATTTATTTTAATCAAACAATAGGAAACCATATATTATGCATACCTGTCACCAAATCAGGTCGAAAGGTTAGATAAAATTTTGTTTATTATTTTAACATCGTCTAAAGTAAAAATATTTCTAATATATATAATATTTTTTTAACAGACGTTCATTCTATAATAATGATGTAATTCATGTCATGTGCTATTCCCTAAGAGCTGATAAAGTTAAAACTTTTTGAGGTAAAATTTTCGAGTAATAGCTTTTTTGATCTTTGGTAGAGTTCTCGATACACCGTTATAAAGGAATCTGGTATATAATCATAGTTTGTATATATAAACAAAATATTTATTTTATAAAATAGCGTAACTAATGTTTGCACTATGCTGATCATTTTATATGAATTTTCATTTCAATGTTGCGTTATCACTGCAAGCTTTGTATTTTATTTTTTTTTTTTTCTTAATTTTTTTTCTCCGTTTTAAATAAATTAAAGAAGAAGCAACCAACAATTATCTACTTTAAGTTAATTTTTTTATTTATAAATATTTTGAATTAAAGATTAAAAATATTATTTATGGTTTTCTGTTTCTGTTTTTCTGTTTTTTTCTCGCCAAAGAAATATTTAACAGGAAACGATAACCTCAGACAATTTAAATGATTTTGTTTGTTTTCTTTTTGGAATAAATAACAAACAGATAAACAATAATAATTATATTTAAAAGAAAAATGTTTTGTAACTTACCATCAGTTTGATCACCCTCTATGGGCACCAGATATTTATCAACAAATTTATCACCAGCAGTAAAAGCTCCATCCAAACGTTCAGCCGCATAGGTGGTAATTGGACTTTCCAGAACTGCATTACCAATTTGTTTTACCGAATCGGCCCGTTTTAAAACCGGTTTAACCAAATGATCTGTCATGTATTCCTTAGTATTCCAATACATCTTTAAACCCATAATAATAGTCTAATAATCATAATATGCAATTAGCCTAAAAACTAAATTGTTTCAACTTACCAGTTCAGGTGGTAGATACACCAAAGGAGCACGTTGTTCCAAAATATCCAAACTCTTACACATGACCATATCTAGACTTTTGAGTGGTGCCTCAAATAGTTTGACAGCTGGTTGCACCGATTCAAAAGCGGAGAGTATTGTATATTCAGCCGTTTCAAAATACCAGTTAAATAGACGATTACTATTTTTAACTTTAGTATAGAGATTTTCTACCTGCTTTAAACTGGTATCAATTAATGGTATACTGCTAATACGATCGATTGTTTCCAGATGTAATTTTGTACTTGGTGTATTGGCTTTAGTAAAAAATTTTCAAAGAAATTTCAATTTTTTATTTTTAATCCATAATTTAAACAAAAAAAATGCATTTTTACCAACCCATTTTTATTAATTATTTTTATTGTTGATTTAATTAAAACGTTAAAAATCTTTTTATTTATTCTATAACTCTTTTTATAATGATCCGCTTTAACGCGGTCCGTATGGCAAACCTTCTCGTTCAAGCAATATATAAAAACTAAATCTCATTGACTTTCAAACGTACTATTTAAAAATCATATATTTCTTATATTCTTCGATTAAGACAAGAGATATTTCTCTGTGTTTAGTGATTTCTTAATACTCTCCGATTCAGCTTGATGCCATAATATTATAAACGATGGAATGATTTCTGTTTAAAAATTAAAACAACAAAAAATAAAATAAAATGATTTTATTGCAAGTAGAGTTTTAATAGGATGATGAAGCGAACCTCACGGGTTAAAATGTTGCATTATACATATGTATGTATGTATATGTTTAGTATATGACTTTTCGCTTAATATTACCAATTCTTATCTTAATACAGTGAAAAGAATATACATATATTTAGATTGTAACGAATTTTGTTATACCCTGTCATTGTAAATTAAACAAATAAATCCCCTTAAATCGTAATGAAATTTCTAGAAATTTAATGGTTAGCAATAAATCTCTCAACATGCGAGGAACTTAGAAAAGATGAATATGTCTTGAGAATTTTCATTAAAATATTGGCCGGACTAGGTGGATAATCAATCTCATTTTCAAACATTACATCATCAATTTTCCAAATAAACTATTGGCTAAATAATTATACCATTTTACCATTATTATTATTATTATTATTATAACTTTAATAAACCTTCCAACAGATTTTTAGCTGTAGGCAAAATTATTATTTACTGACCTTAACAGTTTTACATAAGTCCAAAAAGATATTGTAAATAAAGTTCAAAGAGTTCGAGGAATATTTCGTTAGGACATTATATTTATTTGTATTTATCTATTTATATAATTTGCTAAACATTTTTCACTTTCCAGGGGTTTCTGAGGCTCCCAGCAGTCGTAGAAAATCAAAATTTGGCATATTTTGTCCTACGAATCCTAACGGAGCCAGATTATTAAATTTCTATCAGGGAGTAGAAACAAGCAGATTTATGTATATAATTTTTTAAGCTTTCTAAAGCTCCCAGGCGACGTAGAAGATTAAAATTTGTCTAACATATGTAACTTTGCTCCTATGAATCCTAACGGAGCCGGATGTATGTATCAGGGAGTGAAATTAAGCGTTTTTTGTATATTTTCTAAGCATTTTTTTCTTTACAAGGCTTCCTGGAGCTCCCAGACATGATAGAAAATTAAAATTCGGCTTTGTAAAGCTTTTCATCCTACAAATTCGGAACGGAACAGGGAGCGGATATACAATACCAGGCTTATATAATTTCTATTCCATATTTAAAAAAAAGGCTATTACACCTAAGTTTTAGATTACATATTTGGTTTTTTTCTATTTGAAGTTTTTTTTTTTAAATGAATTAAATTTAATTTTGCTTTTTATGTTATTGATTTTCTTGGTAAATAAAAACAAACAAATCCAAAAAAATATATATGAAAGACACTTTGACGCTTTTCCTAATAGAAGTTAAAGTTTTTGGATGTGCTAGATTTTTATGGGGTTTTAATTTTGTATGATTTAAATTAGTAGACTTTTTAAAACCAAAAAGAAAGAAAACATAGACGCTAATTAGTTTCCGAAAGGATTTAGAAAGAAAACAATAACTAATGCAAATTAAAAATCTGAAACCAATTAAAAAAAAACTTGCATACACTAAAAATAAATCCGCGGATATTAGCTATTTGATAGAAATTTAAAGATGAATAGTTTTTTGATATTTAATATCAAATTTGTGTTGTTCCTCTCCCTGATATAAATTTCAAAATAGTTTTATAAAAAAAAAAAACGAAAAGAAAAAGAAAAATCTCACCATGACAGGTAAAAAAAGAAAACTCCAAAAGCGTCTGATAGAAATTTAAAAATTTGCCTCCATTAGGATTTGGACGAATAGCACGTGTATTTCCGCACCATGATATTAATCAAAATATGGTTCCATTATAGGACGGAAAGTTTTATAAGTAAACGAAATTTTACTTTTTTGCGTCAACTATGAGCTTTAAAAAATTTCTGAAAAAAGCTTGTTTTTTCACCAAAGTTATATAGTAAAAGTTCAAATTTTTCAAATAAAACATATTCTTTGCCATGAGAAATTTTATTTAAATCAAAACAATCATTTAAAAACTAAATATTTATAAAAATCATCATTAATTTAATGGTTAGAAAATCGTTTATTCCCCCCTTTTGGTAATTTTCACCACAAAGGTGATAAACTAATTTAATCAAATAAATTTCTTAATAATAAATAAATAACACTGTATCAAATTATATCACCAAATGTACTCTTAATTATAGACTACAAAAAAAAAAATAGAAGAAAGCTTGATTGACCTTTGAGACACTTCTACAGAGATAAGCTAAATGCCGGCTAGCTAAGATTCCGAAGGACAAGTTTTATATAAAATTATATTAAAACAAAACAACACAATTTATTAAAATAGTAAAAGTTTAAATATGTACAAATATTTTAAGATTATTTTCTATTTAAAACTACAACTTGAATACTATACAAAACTGTATCAAAGTTCAGTTAATTTTTTTATGTTTTGATTTTCGAAATACAAACTGAATGAATTTCAGTGATAACTCAACATGAGCAGTGTATGAATCAGTATATTTTTTTTCTTTTCTCTTTAAAAATTGGGCTTTTTATTCTTTATTTTCAAACAATAACTGGTCACCTTTAAACATTTTTATGCACAGACCGTTACATTTAAACCATTCTTTTTTTTTATTATTATTATTGGTCTTATCTTATTGAAAATTGTACTTTGATTTTATGTAAAAACCACGTAATTTTCCAATGATCACGTTGGCCATTGATTCCCAAATAGCTTAAGATAGGAGTTAGTTAATTATAAAAAAATTTAATTAAATCAAACTGTTGATATCTGCGATAATGATTCATACAAGAAATTTTTTTTATAAATTTCAATGATTTTTTAAAAAATTCTTTGAATTCAAATTTTTTTAATTGTTGCTAAGTTCATGATGAGTTTGTTATAATTTTATAACACCATTGTTTAATGAGGTTTTTTCTTTACATTTTTTTTTTTTTTTAATCTTTAACAGACATGTTTTATTATAAATATTTGTGTTCATTTAATTAAGAGGAGATGAATAATAAAAAAAAGAATTAATAGTTCAATATGTAAACGTTATCAAAAAAAAAAAAAAAGATGGTGGAACAAATTTCTGTCTGATCACAGTCTAGAATTTCTGATGCAAGATATTTTTTTTTTTTTTAATTATACATCATAAAAGTCAATAACCCAATTTTTGGTTAATTAACTATATAATTTATAATTAAAATGTTTGACGTGTGCAAAAAAAAATGAATGGTGTTTGAAATTAATTAAGATGTTTAGTAAATAAATTATAAATGAATTCAAAAGATAGATCATTTTTATAATTTTAATCAAAACATATTTCTCTACAATAACCTAATTTTTGATTAGTTC
>MINK01172220.1:656-30512 GCA_001735545.1 Phormia regina
AAAACAGCCAAGAAATTCGTCTGAATTATGGGTAGCCATTCAAAGCACTTGGAACTCGACTCCTACCACTAGATGTCGATCCCTTGTAGAAAGTGTGCCACGAAGATTGGAGGCAGTAATAGAACAAAAGGGTTATTCAACAAAATTTTTGAAAAATTATAATGTTGCGATTTCTATGAGTTATCTAAAGTTGGGTGGGCTAATTAGTTGTCCATGTAAATTTGGATCTTTTTATGAAAAACAATTTTTTTTTTTTTTGCAATGAAATTTTAAATGTTTGGTTTCTATGAAAATAAATACTTTAAAATATTACTTAAGGGTGGGCTAATTATATGACCGTGTAATTATTTTGTATAAAATAGAAACTAATATTTTTTTTAATTGTGTTTTGTAAATAGATTTTTTTTTATTAAAATGATTCAGTTGGTTTTTGTATCATTCGACATTTTACATAAATAGTTGTGTTTTAATTTGTTTTATGTTTTGTTAGATTTGGTGTTCATCATAAAATTGTTGTAATAATTATTATTATTATTTTTATTGTAATAAAATAATTTACTCTCTCCTTCCTTTTTTTTTTAATATTATAAGATAATAGTATCAAGTAATTGTAGTAGTAGTATTATTATGCCTTATTTTAATAAATATTAAATAAATTTTTGTTTTTTTTTTTTTTCATTTTCTTTTTTTTTAAGATAATTTAAATAAAGAAATAATATAATAATCGTAATGAGTTTGTTATATGCAAAATTAAAAATAAAAACAAAATGAAACTAAAAGAAACAAATTAAAATGAAAATTATATGGGCGGGTGATAATAATAATAATAATATAATTGTTATAATAAATTAATAATTAATTTAACAAAAATCATAATAATAGTAAATAAAACAAATATTAAAATCAATAAAGTTATAAAAAATAAAAATATATATGTATATATATAAAAAAATAAAATAAAATTATACAAATAAACTCATAAAAATATAAAAGTTTTGTTATGTATAATATTCTTATTAAAAATCATTCATCTCAGATGAAAATATTAAAATAAAAATATTTATTTTTAGAATTTAGAGTTGTTTGTTTGATGTGGATGTTGTTTGCGCTTCCTTTTCGCCTTTAAACATTCGTATTTATATTATTATAATTATTTTCTTTTTGTATGTTAAGTATCTTTACATACATATATATCTATATATGATTATAAATTCCTTATTTAAAAAATATATATTATAATTGTGATTTAATAATTAATATTAACTAAAATTTCTTCCCTTTGCTTTTATGCTACAAAAGTTTATTGTTGGTGTCCCATTCACAAAATGTCTCGTCGTAGTGATATCTTTGTTTTACATTTTCGTTTATAAATCGGTAAAAAGTAAACTTCAATTGACAACAAAGAAAAAAAAACTACAAGTTGTTGAAAATTGATTTGGACGAGCCTTGAAAATGGTACACACACACACATTTATAAATGTTTCATTAAATTCTCCACAAGTTGAGTTTCATCATCTTTTAAGTACGTGTACAGAAAATGTTAGTAAAAATAAATAAATTAATGAATTAGTAAATAAATAATAAATAGGCTGAGTTGTTGTATATATGTATCTCTCTCTATATATTTTTTTAATTGATGTTGTTGTTGTTGTTTTTGATGTTGTTAAAAACTCTCCCATAATTATTTATTTGCAACTCCATTGTTTATATGTATGTATGTATATGATGGCAAGGATATGTATATATGTATATGTGTACTAATAACAGATGATTTAAATTTATTCGTTTTTATTCGATTAATTGTGGGGAATCTAATGTTGAGCAGTATTGGTGTTGGTGATGGTGATGGTAGGGGGTTGTTTGGTTAATTTTGTAGTGCCTTTAAATCGGTAATGTATTTTAAACTTAACTTCATTTTGCGTAACTTTGGGGTGGGTAGGGTTAGTAGTAGTATTTAAAGGACATTTAGTTTATGTAATTCGAAAACAAATGTAACGTAAAAATAAAAATAATTATTGGGTGGGTTAGTATGAAACAAAGAAATATATTGACGTTTTTGTTTTGCATTTAAACTTAAATATTATAGTTGCAGAGGTTGGTTCTTGGCCAATCGAAGGGACCGTTGGTCGCTCTCACTCTTTGCTTAATAGTTAAGTGGTTGGTGAATTGTGTTGTTGTGGCACATGAGAGTGGATTTCTTTACAAATCGGTTTCACCGTACAATGCTGTACTGAATGACATGTAATCTAGGGCACCGGGTACACCATTGGGGCCCTTGTATGGTGGCATACGTTGGATACAGTATTCAGCTTGATCTGGTGGCAATTCGCGGCGCAATTCATCGGGCAAGATGTATGGCTATTTAATTAGAAATACATTACAACGTTATTGAGAAATATACATAATTTCAAGTTAAAATAATTTACTAACCTTATCAGCTGCCAAAATTCTGAATGAATCAATAACTTGTTCGGCAGTATCGGTATCTGTGCTTTCGCGTGTCATAAAGTCAAGGAAGGCATCAAAGTGTACATAACCAGTAGAGTTAGGGTCTACGACAGCCAAAATACGTTGGAAGTCCATTTCGCCTTGACGATCCTTGCCAATGGAGTAGCCCAAAGAGACCAGACAGGATTTGAATTCCTCGGGAGTTAAACGGCCGGTGCGATTCTTGTCAAAGTGATTGAAGCTGGAACGGAATTCGTTCAATTGTTCTTGACTGATGCCCTTAGAGTCACGGGTGAGAATTTGGTTTTCAACCTCGTTGATGTTGCGGTTAATAGAGGTGAGCAATTGTTCCCAACCGACACGGAGTGTCTCCATGGTATAGTTGGTGTAACGGTTCTCAAAGATCATCGATTCTTGGACGGCTTGATGAATCTTCTCCAATTCTTCAATGTTAGGTTTGTAAGCATATACGGCTTGTTCGTACTCCTTGAGACGGTGCAATTGATCTTCCAAGGATCCTTGGAGACCCATGCCGATAGCGGTAACAGCATCCATTTGGCGTTCGATCCAGGGACCGACAATGTTAGCCTTTTCGGCAAATTGTCTGCGCAACATTTCATTGTTCTGTTGTTTGCGCAATTCATTGGCTAAGGTTTGGTCACGTTGTGGCACCAATTGACGGACGTCGCTCCACTTGCGAGTCATTTCGTTGGCGGTTAGAGTAGTGTAGGGGTTCTCCAAACCACCAGGGATTTGATGTTGCTTAACGATCGATTCAACTTCACGCACCAAGTTGACGATCAAATTGAATTCCTTATCAGCTTCACCCAAAGTGGCCTTGAACTGATCGTGGGCTTGAATAAGACCTTGAATTTCTTCCATGGTGTGGACAATGAACATGTCAACAAGATCTTCGCGTGTGCCATCCAACCAGTTGTTGAAGGGAGCAGCACGCTTGGCGAATTCAAGATGCAAAATATCGATCTTCTCCAAAATGCGCTCAGCTTCATCCAAAGCTGTACGACGACGTTGAGTTAAAGCGCCCAAACGATCCCATTGATCGCAAATGCGTTGACAACGAGCATTGACCGAGATGCAATCGTGATACTCAAGAGTGCTTTATAAATAATAAATTAAAAAAAAAAAAATACAAATTGATATATTTTTTTTATGGTCAAATCAATAAATATAATTAATGGCGTATTAATGATCCTAACTAAGATTTATAAATTTGCCTTATAATACGTGTAGGATATATGAGAAAAGTATAACATGAATTGGAAAACTTAGAAAATATTATGTGAATTTAATAAATCTTTGAGGTTTATTATTTATTATAGCAGATACTTTAAATTCCTAAATTAACTTTGGAAATTGATAAAAAAAGCAATGTGCAAATATCACTACATATTTGTGGTTATACATTTTTTCTAATTGTAAAATATCGTTGATTTAATTCCTTATGTCCTTATTAAGTAATACGATTCAAACCTAAATATTGAAAGTATTTTTAACTGTTTGATTTTAAATGCAAATAGAAGGTGAATTTATTCATACGTTTAGATGACATGATAATGAGTGTTTTAAATTATTCTAAAATGTATTTAATATTAAAATCGAACCTCACACTTATGTACCAATAGAGAATATTTGTTAGCATGTTAATTTACAGAAAAAAAATGAAATATATAAATTGAAAGTTTAATAGCCACTCTAGAATAAAAATGCTAATAAAAAAATGTAGTTTTTAAGAAGAAAAACTTACTTAAGTTCTTGGGCAATGGCAGCAATTTGCTCAACACGATCCTGGTGAGCGGCCAAATCGGATTCGAAAGCTTCGTGCTTCTTTTTCAAAGCCTTCAATTCGTTTAATTTGCATTGACGGAAATCTTGCGATTGCAACATCTCTTCCTTGCCACGAGTCCAGTCTTCGTGGGCATCGGCCTTGTGCTTGAATTTCTGAGCCAAATGCTCCAAACGTTCCAAGCGCATAGTTTCAGCCAAAAGCCATTCTTCAAAGGCTTTTTCGGCGAGTTCCAAGCCCTTCCAGGCATTGGAAATATCACCAACAGTTTTACCTTCAGTGGGCAAATAGGCGGGACGATTGGAGAGACGCAACTTGGTTTGTAAAGTATTGAAATTTGTTTCGAGCTTAGCCTTTTGTTCAACACGTGGTGGCTTATGCTTGCGACGATAGGTGCGGTATTCCTCCAATTTCTTTTGTACACCAGCCAACGAGTTATCAGCTTGGCGAGAATTCAACCAAGGCATAGTGCGGCGGATCCATTCCAAAAGCTTTATTATAAAACAATATTTTTTTTTTTTTTAGTATAAAATCCATAGCTCACTCTTTAATTTATAGATATTATTGTTGTTTATACTTACATCGCTAGCAAGACGTTCATACTCTTCCATAAGACGTTCATTCTCTTGGTTGACTTTTAAAACTTTGCAAATACGATTAGCAGCAGTTTCCGCCTAAATTATATAAAAATTTTTCTATTAGTCAAAAGTTTTGTAAGTTCAATAAAAATAACTTCTATCTATTGAAGAAGTAAAAAAGAAAACAAAAAATAATTAACATTAAACAAGAAACAAAATTTGCATTTGCATTAGTAGCGTTTGTTATTTAGGGCAATTCATTCTTTTCACATTTAGTAATATTTTTACGTCTTTATTTTTCACTTAAAATTGTAGTTTTTCAAGCCTCAAATTATTTAAAATAATTCCTTATTCTATAAGAAATATTCTAACTTAAGAAGGATCTTTTTAAATAATGGTCTAAAATTCTAAAATTAATCAAGAGTATTGTTTGTGTGTACATTACATTGAAAAAATAGGTATTAAACTTGAAAAAACTAAATTTGTATTAAAAAATATTTTTCCCAAAAAACAATGAAAATTGAGACACCAAATGCAGCTCATTTCGGAGGCGAAAAATTTTAAATTGTTAAACATTCCCAGCAAAAAATAATAGTAGTCGTTCATTACAAACGACATCTAAATCACATCCAAATATTCTAATGCTTTATTTTCAGCTCATTTTGTAGTTATTTTTAACATCATTAATAAACATCTGCATTAAAAGTACTTCCATAATGTAATTTTATTTAACCTTTTAACATTACATTTTAGTTTGTACAATAAGTCAAAGAAAAAAGTCCTTTTTCGAACTAAAAATCAAATATTGGTAACATAATGTTTTCCAGATTTCTGTGGAATGCGGTATTTTCGATTTGTATTTAATTCAATTAATAATTATTTAAATAAATTGTTATGGACCTTTACACAAAATTGGAAATTGAAAGTTATGCAAGTGTATTTTTAATTTCTACATTAATATCATTTCTTAAATCAGATATTTCATAAATTTAAAGAACTATTTTTTTATTACATCCTAGATGTAAAACATTCTGAGTTATGAAAACTTTTTAAAAAAGTCAAAGTCAAAATCAAAAGTTGTCAAAAATGCACAACATCCCACCAATGACACGCTAATGTTAAATTGATAGGTTTTTCGCCTGAATTTGAAGTGAAGCTGGTTACTAGTTGTGGTGATTTTATAACATCTTTTTCCTCACTTTTTTTGCTGGGTTGTTAAATTTTTTTTTTTCGTATTTGGCTCTAAAAACGTTTCCTCAATACACATTAATATACATACATATATGCAGTTACATTTTAAAAATTGAAAAGGAATAGTGATATTTGGAAATATATTAACATACATTTTTTATTTATTAAATTTATTTACACAGTCCCCAAATTGAATTATTTAAAATTCAAATATATTGAATCTCTATATTACTTTAGACTTTTATTCGCGATATGAACCATAATGTTAAGTTTCTTGATTTTCAATCGAAAATATCCTTTTGTCATAAAGCGAATTCTCTTACAAACAAAGCGAGATATCTTTCGACCAATTAATATAAAAATCACATAGAATGAATAAAAAAAAATCGGTTTGTCATCCTATATATTTATGTTTAATTTAGTATTTTAACATTTTTCAATTACAACTAAACCTGCAATTATGTATTTTAAAAGAAATCAGAAGACTACCTCCTCTTGATGTATGTTAAATCAAGTTTTTTCTCGATTTTGCCATATTACTGTATGATACGTTCCAATGTAAATTTGTATATCGTAATATTACCCATTTATCCTCTTATTTCGTTTAGAGAATGAAAGAAGAAAGAACTAACCTTTTGGGCACCACTGAAGCAATGGTAATATGATGAAACATATGTCATGACTGCCCTTTCATCTGGCAAAGCGGTATTCTGCAGGTCTGTTAGAATGTGGCATATTGAAAAGTAGAAGAAAAAAAAGCAACAAAACAAAACATATAAACTTGTTAGTTATTCAATCAAAACAAAACAACAAAAAACAATAAGCAGGCATAAACATAATTAGAATTCCATAAGAAAAATTAATAATATAACAAAAATAATATATAATCATGCATAGCAGTTAAATTAATCATAAATATTATATTTTATACATTTTTTTTTAAATAAAATTTAACAACTTGTGATATAAAGGCTTTATTTGGAGTGTGAAGTTTATATACATCTCCATAGGAATTTAGTGTATTTAAAAAAGTTATTGACACAAAAATATAAACAATTTACACAAAAACATAATTTGTTAATAAATTTTGAAATGATTTGGAAAATTTGACTGTTGTAAATGAATTCAAAAATAACACCGTCCATGTTTACAGTATTACATATTTCAATGAAGTTTTATAAATTAAAATAATTAATTAAGTTAAATAATTACAGCCGTATTAAAAAAATGTATGTTTGATAAAGGTTTACTAACTATTTTGTATGTAAATTTTCATAAGAAAAAAGTTAGTAAAGCTTTACCAAGCATACATTATTTTTCTTTTTAATATGGCTGTTAGTTTTGATATTTAGCTCCGCAGCTCACTTTATATTTCTAAAATTAATTTTACAAGTTAAATTTTCTAAAACGATATTATAATTGACGACAATTTTAAAAAATCTTTAATGTCTCAAGTAAAAAAAAAAAACTAGTAAAATAAAAAAATACGTATGCAATACTGTTTTGTCACGTCATGTTTTGCCATGTTATTTATATACAAGTGAATGTCGTGTCATAAAATTTGTCTTTTGGAAATTATATTCAAATTTGAAAAAAAGAGATCTAAAGTAAATTTATATTAAAAAATCCTTTAAATCACAATATTAGCCAATATATGTATATTTTTTTTTAACTGCAAAAAAATATAATGTTTTAAACAAAGCGAATTTTAATTAAATTAGATATTTGAGTTTTAATAAAGCGTCTTATTAATAAAAAAAAAAAAATACTAGAAATTAATAAATCGAATTAAAATTTGTGTGGCTTCACATCAATTTCTTTCATTTCAAATTGTATATTTTTTTTTAAGATTTGCAAAGGAATGTATTATGCAACATCGATAATTCAAAGAGACTACATACAATCTCAATGTTAAAGATTTCGCTTGTTGTTATTATTAAAGAGGTATTAAAGACTTAGAGAAATATTTTTAATAATATTAAAAGAGGAAAGAGAGTAGGAAAAAAATAACAGAGAAATTATACGATTTTCCAAAAAACAAACTGCAGTAACGAAAAAAAAAATAAAATAAAAAAATAATAAAGAATGTATCAAGTGTATTGATGTGAAGTTTAGTCACATTGTAATTCGGGACGTAGGTGTATTGTCTTGTGGGTTCGGGTACATGCGTCACATTTCCAACCTGTTGAGCTCCCTGGAAGGCGTGGTAGTAGCAAGAGACATATGTCATAATAGCACGTTCATCCGGCTTAGGAGTGTTGATCAAATCTATATCCGATTATTAATATTTATTTGATTTTTGTTTTCAATTTTATTATTTAATTGCCATCACCAATTAATGATACATTAAAGGAAATATGTTTTTTTTTTTTTTGGTTCGAAGGTTTGTTTAACCAAAAATAAATAGAAATGAAAATAAAAGAAATATAAAATGTAAAAGTGTTTGGAAAAATAATAAAAGTAAGGTGCTACTAATACTAAATAATATTTAAATACTGAATAATTTTAATACAAATATATAAAAAATAAATACATTATTTAAAAGTTGGTGGAAAAACAAATTTAAATAAAACACTTAAAACTATACTCACCATCAGGATCCAACATTCTAGGAATATCAAGATATTTCTCAGCAACATCAAAGGCAGTGTTGAGATTTTCCAATGGATTGTCTTTGGAAAGTTTGGAATAGTCAATCAAGTCGGGCCTGTGGCGATGAATCAAAGCACAGAAGGCTAAACCGTCCTATACATAGGGAAAAAATTAACAAATACGATTAATATTGATTTCTATCATGATAAATAGTTAAAGACATTTTCTTTTTTGTTACCTTGAATGAAAGATGGAAGTTCTGTACATTGACATTCTTGTAGGGGGCGGTTTTGCGTTGGCACCACAACAACAAGCCCTCCTTGGCGGTCATCTCTTCAACAGAGATATCTTGAATGGCAAAACGCAAGATGATGGTCCAAATCATACCAAGTGTCATCTTTAAATTGCCATCGACAATTTCTTCGGCACCAATCGATACCAAATGGACACCTTTAGAGGCAATAAAGTCCAAAGCTTTGTTAACATTGGCAATTTTGTGGAAACGCATTTTGCCACGATCGGGCTTGGGCAAAGTTTCACCCGAGATAACCTCGAGCAACAACATCAATTTCAAACCATTACGGAAATCATCTTCAATATTGTCGATGGAGGTGCCGGCTTTACGCAAATGACTGTTGCACCAAGCTGTAAATGTCTATAATATAGAGACAATTAAAAATAAAAAAAATAAAATGTTTATTTAAAATATTGATTTTTTTAACTTTTTTAAATGATTAATGAAATCTTCCTCCAATTTGTTTTTATATATTTTGTGGAAAATAAATAAAAAAAGCAACGAAATTTCAATACATTTTTAATGAGAATTTTCGATATCGAATACCGTGATTTGGCGTTCTGAATTGTTTGTGTGAGAAGTTTAAAGTTTAGTTTTAGAATATTAATTCAAAACTTAAAGTGGAAAACACTTCATACTAAATTTTCCAAAATGTTACTAATTTTTTTGTGAAAACACAAAAACAATTATTTATTGAAAAACATCTCTTAAACCTAGATAGCTAGATAGCTATAGAAGAAATATTAGTGTAAAATCATGAGCTTTTACAATTAATAATTTAATATGGTATTGTATTTGAAAAAATAATAAACTGATTTACATGATTCACACTCGTGTAATTTATTCCCACAGACATTGCGATTATTCCCAATAGAAAAATACACACAAAAGAAAAACAATGAATGCAACAAACAAAAACAACTAAGGTCATACTAATACTATATATTAGTATTAAAAAAAAATATATATATATACAACATACAAACATATTTAGGAGTATAGAATAAATAAAAATATTAGGGTGACCTAGTTTGTATGAAGATACAATTGGTCCTAGATGAAAATTTTTCAACATTTGAAGAAACCATTTAACCAATATTTTTTAATATGATTTATTTTGTGAAACGTCTATAAATATATTTTTATCCTTTCCGCTCAATAACTGAAATGATTAAAAATTCATTTGGGGGGTCACCCTAATTTATAATGATCGTTAGCCAGTCGGTCGGCTGGTGGGTTCGTTGGTTTAGTGGCTGGAGGTAAGTTACCTATTTGGATGTATGGTTGGAAAAAGTTGTTAGTAAATAAAAAAAAAAAACTGCAACAAAGACTTAAACAAAGATCTAAAGATCTTTGTACTGTGTGTGAACTGGTTTAGAAGTAGTTTTGTCCCCGTTTGGTGAATAAGCAAAAAAATAACTGCATCTTGGAAAATTATAAACAAAGCAACAGTAAAAAAAAAAACATCGCAACACACAACCAATGTTAGAAACTTGTCATGATTATATTTTATTCCTTTTTTTCAAAGAAAAATAAAACTAGATTTTATGTCGCTTCTTTACATTTTGTACACTGAAAATAATATACAAAATCAACCGAAAAATATGAAAATAAAAAAGTATTCGTTTTTTATTTCGACACAGAAAAATCTTAATCCTAAAAGGATTTTTACAAAAATACAATATTTATTTATATCTTAGCCCGGGTTCGCAAATAACAATTTCTCTTGCTGCAATTCTGAGTTTATAGGAGAGAGAGAGGAGAAGAGAATACTAAACTTTCTCGTCTACAAAGTCAGATTTGGCGCAAAAAGAATTGCTGTGTGTGAACCCCGACTTACATAAAAAATCAAAATATTAAAAAGAAGAAAGAAAGAGTTTTTTTCTAAATTTAATTCAAAAATAATCTTTAGGAAATAACCAGTTAAAAAACGAGAGAAGAGTTATGGGCCTATATTTGTATTAAGTGGAAAATAAAAACATACTATTGCAGAATATTACGTCGATACTAAGATTCACATTTGGTGATTCCCCAAATCGGGTCTTATATGGGAGCTATTGTAAATTATGGACCGATCTTGATGAAATTTGGCACATAGATTTATGCTTACATAAGACTTATTTATGTTAAATATCATTAAAGTATTTAAATTTTTAATGTATGTTTGAGTGTTAAAACTCTATTCCGGGAGAACATTTGTATGGGGGCTAGGTGAAACAATGGGCCGATCATTACCAAAATCAATAGGCCTTTGGTGGTGTAGGGTATAAAAATAAAAAAAAACAGGTTCTGAAACCGTTCCCTAACGCTTATATAGGATTAGTTCAGAATGTGACAATTACAAACAGAAATAATTCTTTAAATAACTAGTTCTAGAACCGTTTCATAGAATTGGTAGTGGCTATTTAACACTTCCATAGAACTTGTTTTAGAGGTGACAATTTTAAACAAAAATTAATTAATAATTAAAATTAATCATGACGACACAGTAGAACAAATGCGGGCTATTTTCATGTGTTGTAGAACTAATACATTTTAATATAGCAAAAAAAAATTTAAATTAGATTTTGAATTTCTCTATTTTGTACAGGAGCCTAGACAAGCCGACAACAAATACGATTTTTGAGGGTACCTTCGGTTTTTTTTTTTGGCGATATCTCCATTATTTATTAAGAAATTTTGCTAATTTTTATTACCGTTCTTGTAAAGAATATTCCGTATAGTTTGATGTATAACTGAAGATTTCTAAAAACTAATTTCAACAGACAGGCGGACATCTTTACAGTAACTTCGTTATCAATAAGGATGCTAAATATATAAATAAATGGGGTCTTTAGATGAATATTGTAGAAGGTATAAATGAAATGATAAACTTATTATACCCTTTACACCTTTGATGAAGGGTTTAAATTTTTCTTGTATGAAAATTGACTTTTATGGATACTATTTTATCATTGAGAATCGTATCTTGTAGCAACAAGATTGAAGATTATGATTGAACTTTATATTGTAAAACCAATATTTTTTAATGGAAGCATATCGAGTACTTATCGCGAAAATGTCTTTACAAGAAATGTTAGTTAAGATAAAATTGCTTTCGCTGTAAATCTAAAATGGCACTTGATACCTCGATGAGATTTTGACAGTTGCTCTAAAATATAGAGTTTCATCAAAACATTAATTTCGATAAAGTGAATATAACAATTTTGATCAAAAGAAATGTAAAGAGGGGGCCTCCCTCTTTATATTTCTTCTGACTGATCAATAAAAAAATTTTGCCGATTCTAAACTACGATATAAAATATTTTTCCAGTAATGATAAAATTTTTTTTCAAAAAATGTACTCTCTTTCCCTGAGTGCTATCGGTGCATACCAATGATCAAGATGCCAGGGAGGCCTCGATATTCCTCTTGTTGAACTTTAGAATCTAATAGAAGATTGAGCGCTTAAGGAAAGTTACCGTAGGTGATCCACCATAAACACTTGTAGGATATCTAGAACCCTTTGGCCCTCAATTAATTAACATAGACCTAAGACTCATCTGACTTTTAGTAGAAGGATGATTTCACTTCTAGTAAGCATTGTTACGGGACATTGTATTATAGGACGTAGGTTCGAATACATAGACTTTTTCCAAACTGATTTCTATAGAAAATCTTTTTTGCGCAGACTTAATCATTTGCGCAAGCGCTCCTTCCAGCATCTTGACGATCTGAGAGATGTACCTTTAGACAGTTTTTTAGGTTTTGTCCAGAGTACACAGTGGTTTAGTGGAAATCGAGGTCCCTACGTGAAAAAATCTGTAATCTGGTGTTTATTTCTTATCTTCTCTCTAGGGAATCACAATGGGCCAAATTAGGCATACGAGTGAACTCGCTAAATTTTTGCCAAGCTGTCCAAGCAACTCAATCTAGATCAAAATAATAATTTTTAAAAAAAATTATTTCAAAATTGGATACAGTTAAATTAAAAAAAATTGTATGAGTTATAACTTTAACAAGATTTTTTTGCTAAGTGCATCTTTGTATGTGTATTTTTTATTTGGTATATACTACTCTAGTATGTAACGACGTCATTGTAATCGTTGTGTTGTTTTTATTAATATTATTATAGATATTTCAGTGGTATATCGTGTCGGTGTCACATCTGCATATTAGGCGCATGAGCACACGCCACTTTTCTTTCATTCACCATGTTTTCTTTTTATTTTATATTTTCAATATACATATATAGTTTTTATTATACTCTTAAAAATTCACATACAACTTTTTCTCTGACATACTAGAAGAGTAAGTACTTATACGTATTAATTTCGCCTTTTCAATGAACAATTTAAATCAGCATCTATGGTAAATATAAATGTATCTGAGTGTATAAAAAATATTTTATAAAACAAAAATGTGTGTGTGTGTGTCTGTGTGTGTAAGTTAAAATATATATAAATAAGGTGCTAATTAAAAAAGAGCATACTTGTTAAAACATTTTTTAAATGGTATTTTTTTATTTTAAATTAGATCCTTAAGAGTAAATTTGAAACATTAAAGTTTAAGAAATTTTCAAAATATTTAACTTTTAATTAATTACATTTTAATGTTTAAACTAAAAGGATGATAAACATAAAATGTTGGATTTCTCTTATACAAAAGTTTCACAAAATACCTATTAAAGTAAATATATATTTTTTTACATATTTAAAAGTAAATTCAATATTAAAGGTGTTGAAATTTCTAAAGTTTCAAAAGTTTTTTTTTTTTCTAATTATAAAACAATTAACACAATGTAAACAAAAGTGAATTTTAAGATACATATTTATTTGAACAAAAGAATGTCTATCTACTTGACTCTTTTCATAAATTACAAAATATTTAGATAAACATTCTTTAAACACTTTATAAATGATGCTGTATCGTCAGTCAGTCAGACAGTTAGTTATCCAGTCAACATGCATTTTATTTATTTTTTTAAACAAATAAAAGAAAAATAGAATAAACTGTAGTGTAACAGTATAATAAAAACGAACACAAACTGTAAATATAATTTAAAAGGTGATTTTTTCTTTTATTTCTATTTTATAAAGTTTATTATGGCAACAAAATTACTGAAAGAAACAACTATAATAATTTCGAAACGGATATATAATAATAAATTCGTGGGTAATTTAAAAAGAAGTTTTAGAAATACAATTATTTGTTTGAAAAAGTTTTAATATAAATATAAAATATATTAACAAATAATATTTATTACCGTATTGATAACACATCAATGTCGATTTATGAAATAATTCATGTGTTCAAAAGTTGTAAACTAATGGTGTCAAAAAAGCAACACTGTAAATTGTTAATGTGTCCATAATCTTATAAATTTTGCAAATGTTAATTTTCTCTTAGTGTATATAGGTATATTCGGAGCAGTGTTGTCAGATGTAGTAAAGAATTTAGGTATTTTTGTTGTTAAATTAGCATTGTGGAGGAAATTGGACTTACTTTCAGTTTGCTACAAAACGTGCATAGGTAATGTTTTTACATTTTTCTTTTTTTAAATAAGTTTCTAAAATATTATATTTTTATGATTCTATAGAAATTGACAGCATATATAAATATCTAAAAGAAAACCTCATTAACGATTTGACGTTGTATATTTGATTGATCAATGACCTGATATAAACGCAACAAGTTAAAAAAAATATATGTATAATCAAAGTAAAATAAAGGTAAATTTCTATAGTTAAATCTTGGGGCCTCGAAAAAAATCCTTTGGCAACACTGATTCTGAGAAAAATTCATTTATATACACAGATGGACAAAAGTCACCGCCATTTGCCTTTATGTAATTTTGAAGGGCCTCTGCGCCCATAAAACAAATGATATATCAAAGTAGTTTAATTCTGCTTAAAATATGGTTTATTTTACATGTTTTTGAGTTAAAATAATTTTTCTTTTATTAATCTTATTAAGAAAAATAAGAAACTACAATTAAAGAAAGAAAAATTATAAAACAAAATAAAATCCGATCCGGAAAATATGCACATTGTTTAATCGTCCACGTACCACCATTACTGGAAACGTTTTAAAGACGTCTCAAGATGTGAGTATTAGACAAGAAGTGAACGACCGGCAGCACTATCTGTTCGGAAAAAGAGGGAAATAGTAAAAATAATTTAAAAAAAGAGCCTAAAATTTCATTTCAACAGGTGTTCACCCCCGTACTGTACGTCGAGTGATAAATTCTGCTGGGTATAATGCCAGAGTTCGCAAGGAAAAACCGCCTTTCTTTCGCAAAAGTAAATAAATAAAGGAATATACTTTTGGGCTAAGGTAATATTCTCTAATGAAAGCAAATTTTTCATATATAAATCAGATGGACGTGTTTTGACATGGGGGGGTTTTGCAGGAAAAGCACATTCAGTCGACTGTTAAACATGGTGGTGCTGGTGTCATGTTATGGGGTTGTATGTCGGCGGCTGGGGTTGGGAACTGGTATTTATTGATGAAGTAATGGATAAAAATATTTATTTAAATATTCTTAAGGATAACTTGCATAAAAATGCTCAAAAACTTGGCACAGAATCCGACTATTTCTTGCAGCAGGACAATGAACCTAAAAACACAAGGCGGAAATTGTTCTATTGTGGATCTTATTTAACACCCCTCACACTCTTAAAACTCCTCCTCAGTCAGCCGAAATTAACCCGATAGTGCATTTATGGGACCAATTGCATAGACAGAATCAAGAATATCACATTACTTCCAAAAATAAGCTTAAAGAGAAATTAATGAAGGAATGGAAGAAAATTGATCCGGAAGTGACGGAAAGACAGTAGATTCTATGCAGAAACGTTTGCAAGAAATTATTACAAATAATGACAAACATATCTCATATTAAAATAATAAATGTTTTTAATTATCTTTACCTGACGATAACGGTAACGGTTTCAGTTTTGATTGGATATTAAATTCTTTAACATTTATTTTAAGGAAATTTTTAGATTGTCCTCGTTTACCTAATTTAAAAGGATTTTAATATATACATAGATATCAATTTACAATAAAATATATTTTTACTTCTCTAGTTACAATATACCCAGCAGTTTATTTAGTAAAAATTAATATGCTTGTAGACAGCAAGATTCATTGGTGTATAGTCACCTCCATCGGTCACCTATAGGCGACTTTTCTGACTCTATGGTAAGCGGGAAGAAGCCAAAAAGAAGATAATAGAATTTTTAACTAATTCATTGTAACCAGTAAAGTGCTAAAGTAATCCTTTGGTAGTTGAGGTGCCAATAGATTTCCTCCTAGGACAAAACCCATGGTGGCTGTTGAATAAAAGTTACTGGTAATAACTTTTATTCAACAGCCACCATAGACTACTGGGTACTACCTACATATACATAAGTATATATTTTGTTATAAATTGCTAGTTAAAATCTAATTTAAAAATACATACAACATACATACATGTACACATGAATAGACAGACACCTTCACATGTCAGTATGTTTTGTATGCATATGCTTTAAAAATGACATTTACGTCATATGAAAGTTGTATACAAATATTTATTTGTTTATTTTATTTTTTTCTTATTCATTTTTTTTTCTTTACAGAATACATACATGAATGAAAAAGAATACGACACATAAAACTTTAACAAAAATATATGAAAATTAAATGAAAATAAAAATCTAAAGAAGGAACACGTTTAATATTAAAATGCATTATAACGGATCATCATCATCATCACACTCACTCATCTCTTTTTTTCAATGCGAGTAAAATAATGGTGAATGGTTGCCAACACATGTGAATGTTTTCGTTGTTGTTGTTGGAGAAAAACAATAATAAAAGAACAAAATAAAAAAACTCTATAAATAAGAATTGGGTCCAAGCAGTACATTGATTTCCAAAGAATTAAATTGGATTATTAAAATGATTGTGTATTATGGCTAGAAAATGCATTTCACAAAACCATCTTAATAATAAGAAAGAAAGAATGAAAAAAACTTGAGCAAGAATAATAAAAACAAAAACAAGTTAATGCCGTTTCAACCGCTATTTTTTATGGCAACACTATTACCGGCTTTATTCATATGTACGATGTTTGTTTGTTTGAATAAATACAGCAACTCTATGGTATCATCTCAATATAAAGTGACACAACATTTAGAAAATCTAATAAATATCTGATATTAGTTTAAATAAATAAATATTTGAATAATATCTTTTTTTACTCAAGTTATTTATTTATTATTCTTTCTTTCTTTTTGTTTGATTTTCTATTTAAATCCCACACTTTAAGAGCTCCGCTCAAATGAAGCGAATAGAAAGGTGGTTAAGTACTTGACAGATGAATTCCAATTGTTTTATTTACTTGTGAGTTTTTTGACTTATGTAAAACTGTATTTAGATCTATTCAAAAATATTGATTTTAAAAAGATTCCGAATTTATTATTTTTTTTAAGTTTCTTATGAAAGTTTTGACTTTAGTCTATATTTTCTAAAATCCCAAAGTACGAAACGGCAAACGGAATGCAGTTTAGGAATCTTTATAATATGTATGTTTTTAAAAGTTTTCAATCAATATCTACGGAACTTTGATAAAATGTGGTTTTAAAATGTAAAAAATAACATTTTTGCGACTTTCGGTTATTTCTTGGGAATTTTGGGATTTCTTATACAAAAATCTTAAAGCTTTATTTCCAAAAATGTTCGAATCTCCTTCATTATGTAGCAGCATTATTTGTTCTCTCAGTTACTTTTTTGTTGCAATGATGAGAACAGAGATCAGACCGGAAAAAATAGAATATGGTGTATTTTCACATGACAGGAAGCAACGTTTATTGAGGGTAATATATTATTAATGAAGCGATTTTTTCTTTAATGTTTTACCAGACCAAAATTTATACAAGAATTTCGGGGTTTCACGCGATATTTATCTCATACATTTTCCATAAAATTTGTGATTTATGAACACGATGTAAAAAATATCCACCTGTACATTTTATTATCCTTTACGCAGTAGGTGCATACATATCTATATAAATATAAAAAAAAATTATAACAAACTTTTTTCACTTTTTTCAATAAAAAAATACAGTGAACTTTAAAGAATTAGTCACATTCGATCCAAAGCTTTGGAGATTTCAATTAAAATGCTTTTATATCTACTGATTCAGATTAAAAATTTAAGACATGAGTTACATTTTAACCTTTTTTTGAAATAAATCTGGTATTTTTTCATGAAATTTAGGGATTTTTTCATACTTCAGAATCAAGCTGTTGTTATATCCGGATATTTAAGTAGTTTACAAGATATATCTTTACTAAATAATAAATCTATTAATAAATATATTAATAAACAAATTCAGAAATATCTAATTTACGAAAACATCCATAAAGGTTGTCTATAAAAATATGAAAATTTTTTACTTTGAAAAATTTGTTTGTTCAATATTTTGCATTGTTACTTTTAGTGGATTCAAAAGGATCGAAAAAATAATATTTTATCTGATTTTCATTACCATTTGAATTTAAATATTAATCATTTTGTATGGGATAAATAGAAAAATTGAAGAAAAATTACAATTTTTCAGAAGTAGTTCTCGTTTGGTCAATATTTTGAAAGAACTAGAGGTCTGATTTCCATAAATTGTTTACAATATTAGTGAGAAGACACGTGGTAATCCAAAGTTTATGATAAAAGTTCTTAATGAGAAGTAAACTATTTTTAACAAGTTTCGGAAATTTAGTTGCAATTTTATTCCGCATACGTTATACTATGTTTAGAATAGAAAGGATATAAAGCTCTTTATAAATTTACAAAAACAAAAGAAAGGTTTCATGTGAATAATTTGTAGGGCACATGAAATCTCTGTTCTCATTGGAATTTTTATTTTGACATGTACACAGAAAAAATTATTACTAAATGTTTTCTAAAAAATTCGTTATTTGAATTGAAATTAAATTTTATAAAAAGCAATATTTGATTTTAACATAATGTTTTATTGGTTTTAAATTTTTTAAAGCCAGTACAATAAATAAAAATATTATCATATATTTTTGACAATTTCAGTAAAATAAAACAAAAATTATATAAATTTTAGAATTAAGAAAATTTGAATGTTGGATTTCATGAAGTCTTTCCAAGATAAGATACCTCTATTTCCTTACATATTTCCATATTAATTTTTTTTAATTTATTTTTCAGGTGATTTCTTAACAGTAAATGGTAAGTAAAATTTTATATTAACTATTTTTAATTTTAATAATGATCGGGTTTCTTTTTAGGATTGATTTTACCATAAGTGAAATTAGGAAGAAGCTTCAAACAAATTTGCAACATTGTTTTTTTTTTTTTTCAATTTAATATGTATGTACTTATCAATAAGTTGGTTTGGTTTTATGAATCTAAATATAGAATACGAAATTAAATTTTTTCTGTGTACGTAATATTTACATTAAAAATTTTGTTTTCAAGAATATTTTTCAGGATCACTTTGCGACTCCCGACGAATGTTCTTACGAACCCCTTGTAGATCGCGGACTTCCATTTGAGAACCGTTGGCCTAGATGGTGGTGAGCTATACTGTCAGACTAGGGGTTGTGGGTTCGATTCTCACCATAAAATCTGGCCTGTTTCACTACAACGAGCAAAATCTTCATTAACTCCGCTCAGTTAGAATTCGAATATAATTTGTAATTATATACCAATTTGTTCAATGCGCATTCCTTGAGTTTTTAAGCGATTTTAAATTGATGTTATAAGTAGCATTACTTTGGTTAAGCCTAATTAAAGAACTACTACTATGTGGTAGAGAGAAAGGTTATAAGAATATTTTTATAATTGTCAAATTTACGCATGTTTAGATATTTAACCTTAAGACTTGATAATCACAAACCGTTGAGTTTTTTTTTCAACATAAACTTTGCAGTTTTTGCTTTTTTATGTTGTTGACCATAAGAAAAAAATAACCAACATATTTTTAATTATATTCTATTTAATGAAGAAAGCAAAATAATAAGAATCAAGTTTATATAATGATGACGTTGATGGAAATAATGACGTTTTACATGTGTGTGTGTGTGTGTGGATACAACAGTAAACTGCAGTGGAATACGTTGTATTGAATGCAACAGAAACGACAATTTTACTGGTTTTAATTTACGACTAAATTAAAGAGAAAAAAAAAAGAAAATGAAGATGAAGATGCAACAAAGACAACGATTTACTATTTAATTTAACTCCCTGAGAGGTCAACTAAAAATGAATCTATGTTTACTGTTTCAAATTATAATACATAGTTAATACCTTAGAAATCCTATTAAATATTAAATAGGTCACTAAGGGGTTAATACTGTATTATATAAGATAATTCATACGTGTGTTCGTGTTCATAAGCGTTCGAAAAAAAAATACTATGATGTATGTACATTCTAAAGAATTCGTTTAGCACAGAGAGGAAAATAAAAGCCGGTTTCATTTGAATGTACCGTTTTCCAGCAGTAAGTAGAGGTAATAACAAGAACAGATATGGAGCAGCAGGTTACAAACTGGTAACCACCATATGTACACTAACACATTAGCGCAGACAATATTTAAGACAATACATTTTATTAATACAAGTATCTCTTGTTTTTATTACTTTTTATATATAAACTTGTTGTCTGTCTGTATGTCAGTCTATCTGTCTGTCTGCATTTGTTCTTTTTTTACCAATTTAAATATTGTTTATTTTATTTTTACATGTATAATTGATTTTTTTTTGTAATTCTTTAAAAACTGAGGGCAATTTTATAACTTTATGTTTTATTTATTTTTTTCCTGTTCTTTATTGCTAAAAAAATATTTATTTATTGCGAATAATTGTGGTTAAAGTGAGAAAAAAGTAAATGCTCAATAGTTGTTACAAATGGTTTCAAATTAATATTATAAAAATATCGTTGGTACTAACAGTATTAATTTGCCTTAACCCATTCATAGCCATTGTACCTAATGGAGCACAACAGAATAATCGACTGTTATCATGTGGTCTAAATAGCCTCAGTAAATGTTATTCTTTTAGTT
Organism: Phormia regina; assembly: GCA_001735545.1. Lineage (NCBI taxonomy): Eukaryota > Metazoa > Arthropoda > Insecta > Diptera > Calliphoridae > Phormia > Phormia regina. Next base: position 21,629 of record MINK01172220.1, read on the forward strand.
TAAATAATTGACAAATACTGTCTTATAGTAACAACAAATTTGACAGATATTTTGATAAAATTTTTCAGAAATTTGATAATAAATTTTCATTAATTAAAATACGTCAGTTGGTAATAAATATTTTAATTTTTATTTTTCAAAATTAATTTCATTTGACTTATCAGTCCTGTCACCGGAAACCATTCCGAATGAATGTGGAATTAATTTCGTTAATTGTCGAACTTGTGGTTTCCACTCCAAATAATTTCTTCATTTTATGTTTTTTTTGTAAAAGCAAAATACGGAATTAATTCCACTTTCGTTTGGAATAGTTTTCTGTGACTGGCCTATATGTTTTTTAATTTGTAAAATATACTGTATCTAGATATTTCCTTACATATCTTACTACGAAAAAATCCTTCTGTAAATGCCCATAATTTAACCCAGCCCCCAATTAAATACACACCTGCCTACGAGAGCCTAATATAGTTTTTAAAGATTTTTCACCTTTTTATGCTTTTATTTAAATGTAAACAATAGAAAAATAAAAGTTTGGATATTATTGCGGATTTTAATGGATTAATGGCATTGGAAGATTAATTTATCATATTAAATATTATGAAAACCGATTAAAAACTACTAAAATAATCCAGGAAACATTTTAGAACATGTTCTATAATCACTGGTTCTAGAACTGGTGTAATCAGAACCATTTCAGATTCTTATATAGCATCCTCAGAACCAATTCTGACACTAGTGGAGTAGAATCTATTACTGGTTCTATAATCGTTTTAAATTATGTTATGAAGAACTAGTGCTTAGAACTAATTCTATATGATTTCTACATTACTTATGAGAATAAATGAATAATTCTGGAACTGATTAAAAAAATTTCACAAATTTCAAAAATTAAAAAAAGTATTAACATTAAAAATTTAAAAAAATATATTTTTCTATGGAACTAGTCTCAATGTGATTTTGAGTAAAGAACTAGTTCTAGAACCGTTCCATAGAATGGGTGTTGGCTATTTAACACTTTCTCAGAACTAGTTCTGGAGGAGACAATTTCAAAAAAAAAAAAAAAAAAAAAATCATGGGCCGTAACACCAAAGTAGAACGAGTACAGGCTATTTTCATGTGTTCTGGAATTAGTTATAGATCTAATTCAATTTATCCTGGGATTTTATTGTTTTATAAATTATTTTGTTTGTTTTAACTCTTTTTAAATAAAAATATTTTAGAATTTTGTAAAAATTATTTTAGAGAAGAAAAAATGTCACTGAAATGGAGAAAATTAATAAGTAATGAAATGCAAATGTTATAAAAAACTACCAAAAACTTGTTATCTAAACGGATTAAGGATCAACTGCATAGACTACTTTTGCTTCAATTGCGACTGACAGCTGCAGTAAAATACATGCGTTTATATGGAACGGAACCAAATAAGTACGTCAAACTTCTGCGTGAAGTACTTCAAAAATTAAGAATATTCCACATTGAAGTAGTTGACATAGTTCTAGTTGAGCCTTTAGTTTTTGTCAATACCAATAGGTTTTACTTTGATATAAACATAGTAAAATAGAGAAAAAGTCAGAAAATTAATAATTTAATTTGTAGATGTTCATACCAGCTAACAAACATCCCCAATCCTGATGCTGAAACTGCAGCCAACTTCATCCCAAAACAAGTTGTCAACTGATCATGAATTCTTAATCATTTATAATATAAATAAAATATTTAATATAAAATTAAACCTAATTTGAAATTTGACCCCTATATTTACCCTATAACCCGTCAAAACAGTAGGAATTTAAAATATTTATCAATCAGACTGTGTTAACAATTTAGCGCTTTAAATTAAGAATTTGAATAAATTAAAATTCATTATTGAAATTATATGCAAATATTCTAAATATTATTTATCAATTTTTACCATATTATTGAATTTAAACTTTTGAATTTTTCAAATTTTATAATATTTGAGATAATCTGTTGTCAGTTGTAGAACATAAAGTGTTAAAGGTTTGTATATTGTCATTTAAACTCGAATTGAGAAGATACAAGGGAAATGAAAATATTTATTTGTTCTTTACAAAACAATTTAGCATTTTTGTATGCTGCTTTAAAATGTTTTAGCATAATTTTTTTGGACGATTAAGCATTTGTTCTAATAACACCATCTGGCCACACTGTTTGTATTATTTTAAATCTATAGTTAGATCAAAAAGTAAGGTACCCAGTTGTGAAACATTTGTTTTATTTAAATAACCTAAATATTTAAAATATATATAATGATTTTTAACCACAAATAAATTAGTAAACAAACGATTCATCTCTTTGTTTTTATTAAAGAAATTTCATCAATGAACGCCTTTTTTTTAAAGTACTCTTATGTATGTGAAGTATGTGTATGTATGTACAAACTATTGTATAAAAAAAAAATAGTTTCAAATATTTGGTATATTGATGCGTATGTATAGGTAGGTATACATACATATATACTTATGTATATATAAATGAATAATACATATGAAACAAATTATACAACAAAATAAATTTTAAATTTAAATTCAATTTTTATTAAGAAAGATGACTAATTCTTCACAAAATTTACAATTGAACCAAAAAATTAAAAATAAATTCTTTTAACAACCAGCCACATTTCTTAAACAAACAAAAAATGAAAATATTTTTGCGCTTAAAATCTGTTCATGAATAAAGAGAACAACAAGTAAGAATGCACAGTGGTCTTATAGTCATTGCAGGGCTAATGAATATGGAATACAAATTATAATCGATTTATTTACTTTTTTTTTTTACTTAAAATTGGAAATTCAAATAAATTCAATAAATCTTGATTGATTTTAAACTTATTTTTGTTTTAAAAACTTTTTTATGGGATCCAAGTCTTCTTAACGATATCTAAATTTTTAATTGTGAAAATAAATTTAATATTGTATTATTTATTAACTCAATTAAAAAAAAAAAAACTTATATTTATAATAAAGTTTTATTTTTAGTTCCACTGTAATTTAATTGCTACAAACATACAAAAATAATTAATGCTACTCATACACCTATAGGCAGGTAAATCTTAAAAATCTCTTTAATGTAAACAAATAATTACATTTGTATTAATTAATCTTTTTGTGGACTTTTTAAATTCTTTAAAGATTATAATTAAAATGAAAAAAGAAATGAAAAAACATTTATTTTGAATATCAACAAATGTTTTTGAATAAAAAAATTTTATTTAAAAATATACGAGAATAAAATTATATAATACTACTAAAAATAATAATGGTATTTTTGATGGCTGTTGCCATTTTTATTTTTGTAAAGATCAACAAAATGTTATGAAATATTTAAAATCAGAACAGCAACAGCAACAACAACAACTATAAAAATAACTGTCAAAATAAAATGAGTGACGGCACCTGACTTTCGTTCGTTCGTTTTTTTTTCTTTCTTTTATAAAAATAAATGTTTGTGTATATGCATCCTCCTGCATGAGACATTGAACACATACCCACTCACTCAATACATTCCAATATTAGAGATCGTGTCAAAATTTATGTATATATGAATATATATTCTATTATATATATATCAGTGTGACAAAAGCTTTTGTTATTAGACTTTTTATGCGCATGCGCAAAATAATTAGAGATTGAGCAAAACATTTACCAACCCCTCTATTAGTTGCTTTTAAATTTCCTCGTAGATAATCAGAACATTAAGAAGAAACAATAACAAAAAAAAATATATATATATATAAACAGTTTAGGGAGCTGACAAGGGGCAAGAAAAAATAGTCACTAATTAATACAACAACTACTAAACCAAAAAAGCTTTTTTAAAATATTTCATAGTTCTTATAGCTTTTGAAAGCTGTGACCGGCGCACTTAAAACTTGTGTGATCCATTTTTAGATGATTGTAATTCGATGCTATTTTTGTTATTACCCAACCCCCCTGTCAAAAAAATAAACATACAACATAATAAACTTTAAAAGAGAGAGAGAGAGAGAGGGAGAGAGACAATATTTCAAATTGAAAGTTTAAAAAGTGAGAAACTGAGAGAAGTAAAAATTAGATAAAAAAAATGGTTTGACACAACCATTTATACTATGACTGATGTTGCAGACTGACCGAGTGCCAAACAGTCAGTCAGTCAGTCAGTCATCAAACAAATAATTATTTTTATGTATATAGTAACTAAAATCATGTAAGATACATTTGTTTAAAATACTTTGCAAAAAAGTAATCATAAATACAATGTTAAATATTTCATTTGTCAACAAATCTGTCAAATTGTCATTAAAGAAAATTTTCTTCTCTGTCTTTTTTTTCATTTCTAACAAATTTGTTTCATATTTTTCATATTGATCTTAATTATTGTCATGTTGACATTTCAAGGTTGTTGTTTTTTTTTTTCTCTTTTTTTTTGAAAATATAATTTAAAAAAGAAATGTTTAGAAATTGATTATTGGCATAAAAATTACAAATTATATTTTTACAAAAATATTAATTAAAATTAAATGTGTTTTTTTGAATTTGTAAATTTTCCATGTTGATATTAAAAACTAAATAATAGCGACGCTCAATGTTGTGAAAAAAAAAGTTTAATTTGTTTAACATTATCACCATTTCCAAATACTATTTCTTTTATTTTTATAACCTCCTATCAACGGCGAACTGGGATCTATGCCACAAGATTCGCACATACCTAATGCGGTATTGAGTACCTGGTTTCTTGAATTTTTTTCCCCACAACTTTTGTTTAGTTTTTAATTTAAAGCTACCAATTTCATTTTTGAGGACTCCACAGAAATGCTTAATAAAGGCACCTCACTCTGCTGAAACCAAGTTTTGGAAACGTTTTATTCTGGAGAATGTCTATATAGTCAGTAGCATTCATTTTTCCCTGAATTCAAACTATTAGACTAAATCGAGAGGGCGAGAAACATTCCCATAGCATTATAGAACCAGCGCCGTGTTTTTTTTTTGCATCTTTAAGATGAAATTCAGCATTTGCAGAACGACGTACAAATGAATTTTCATCAGATCCAAATAAGTTAACTTTTGTTTCGTCTGACTATAGTACGTTGTTTCAGTTTTTACGGCACAGGTGTCGCTAAGCAAATACCAACCTTTTTTGTATGTTTTCTTGCTCAACATTGGTACTTTTCTTGGACTGTGTCCCATTAATACTATTTCCTGCAACCTATTTCTTATTGTTTGACTTGTCACTGAAGCACACAATTAATTTTTAAGGCTACTTGATGACATAAAGGGATTATTTTTGGAAAGTTGAATTAAACGTTGGTCAAAGCGGGCTGACGTTTTTTCCTTTCTATCTCTAGTTTCATAACTTATTTTTCGAATGAATGGAATTGAATACTTTAGTTTTGGAACACTTCATTATCTGTGCAAATTTTCTAATTGATTATCCGTCCGAATTTAATTTTAAGAATAACATTTCTGTCAGATTCAGTACAATGATCACCACGACCCATTTTCAAATTTATTTACCGAAGACAAAAATCATGAGACAAATATGATTAAATTAATCTCATAAACTTTGCTTTACGGATTTTTAATATGTTTACGTTAAAAAGAATAATTTTTATTGACTAATGGTATTTGTTTGTGGTGCATCCCTATTATATACACCCTGTTGCATCTGTTTGTGAATGCAACACTGTATATAAGCTACATATACTAATAAAACATATGGGACTATAGGGAAATTAGTTTTTTACATCTTGGTTATGGTCCTTCGAAACGGATGGCAGTAGATGAAACCTTTGCCCTCAGATGTAAATATTATCCATTATTCAAACTTTCTTTATACATTAAGATATCAATTAAATGTCTAAAATAAACTTAATACATTAAAATTAAACTTGAAATTGATTATGAATTAAATCGTTTAATTGAAAATATAATAAAAATTCAACAAAAAAATATAATGTATTTTATCACATTAAGTCTAATATGTTGTTGTACACATTGTTATAGTTAAATTTTAATTATAATTCAACTATATAATAATTTTTTCCCTTTTAGATTATTTCAGGGTCATGAAATACAAACATATCGCCCGAGCGCTGACAAAAAAGGCTTTTGGGATTTTAACAATAGAATGAATGAAAACATTAGTTATTTATTTAATAAAAGCCATACATACATTATATCTTAATGATTTTGATAACTTTTGAAACATTCGTATAGTTCAATAAATTAATTTCAAAATATAACACATAGGACCTTTTGTCAACACACTGACGCTATGTACATATATGTACACATCTTATACACATATGTATATACACATATATATGTATTTTTAAGTATTAATGTTTGCTTATGGTTGTGTTGGAATATGTTTCAATATTTTTGTAAAACTTTCAAATACTTTATTAGTTTTTTTTTTTTCTATTATTAAAATTAAATCTGTTTAAGAACATAAATTATTAATTTTTGAAATATTTACTAGCTGTTTATAGTGGTTGTTGTTGTTATTGTAGCCATAAGCATTTAGCAATGAATTAAATTTTTTTTATAAATATAATTTTATATTTTAGTTTATAATAAATTTTTAATAAAATGTCACATTTAATAGATACACACACATATAGGTATATATGTATATGTGTGTGTATAGTTATGTTAAAATTTATTTTATTAATAAAAAATTTTCCATTTGAGTTGTTTCTTTTTCTGCAGAAAAAAAAAAATATGTTTCAAGATCATAATATTAGAAATGTGGCATTAAAAAATGTATGAATCTTTATGTGTGTATGTTTGAATGTTCATATACATGCATACATTTGTTTTGAATGTACATACGTAGATAGAAAATCTGACATTTACACCTACACGTTCAAAAATACACCCCTCCCACATAATTTCTTTGGTTTTAAGGAAAAAACAAAAAAAAAATAAAATGAAAATAATAAATAAAAAAGAAATTTTTCATAATTTACGAAATCAATTCGAAAGGCAACAAATTTTATTATTATGTGAAAATGATATTAAATTGAATATTATAAATATGTACATATGTATGTGTGTATATAAATACATAAAATATTATAATGAATAGCTTTATATGTGTATATTTATTGGTTTATAAATTAATTTATAATTTATTTTAATATTCTTGCAATAATATTTTTTTTTTTAATTGAGTATTTAACATTTTCTCCCACATACATAAATCTTTAAAAAAAATAATAATAAAAAAATATAATTAAAAATAAATTTCTTATTAAATAGGTCAATACTACAGGTTGCTGCTACACAATTTTAGTAGATTTATTTTGAAATGTTCTAATTCCAATTAAAGGAAATAATCAAATATTTAAAAATATTTGATGCTAAAGTAATGTTTTAAATGTCCCCGACAAATATAATGTAATACAGTACAACTGTATAAGCTAAATTATGTTAATATGGATAACTTTATAATCCAGATGATATTTTGTTGTTAAAATGCATCGCAACTATTGTAATAAAATGATTTCACAAGGTAAGAGCTGAGATGTTTTCCAGTTGCTTTGGAGGAGTATAGCACCCTAGCGGGCCACAGATTTAGAGGATAAAACTCCAAATTTAATTACCTCGTATATGTTATTTTTATAAAAATTTGTCAAAATTGTAAATTTTTACAAAAAATATGCAAATAAGCAAATAGGTGATTATTTTTAGTTTAAGAGTTATTTAGATTGAAACTTTTTGGACGATTTTTTTTAATTGGGTTCTATATTTCATGTAAAATATAATTATATATACGACAAAAGTTTTGTTTAATCTAAAGTTGAAACTTTCAAAAAATTTCCACATTTTTGAGATTATTTTCCAAAAACGTGGTAATATTTTTTTACACTTTTTTTGTTCCGGAATGCGAAATTTTTGTAAATTCTTTTAAAGCAAAATTGCAGTCCCCTTGATTTTTCCTAAGACCTATACAAACTTTGTCGGTTTTAAAAATTTGTTTGTTAAATTCTCAAAAGTCAAAGGCTAGGATCAACAAAAATTATTTTTTTCTATATATTCCCATATATTGACTTTTAAAAAAGCTGGATGATAACTTAAATGAAAACGCGATTGGAGTCTATGTGGAATCTTTTATACCCTTCAATTAAAAAAAAAAATTAATTTTCGCCTTAAAGTATGCTTTTATATTTTCACATTTATAACTATACACGTGTATGTATTTATATATTTTTTTTAGGTTTTGTTGTTGTTCATAAGCAAATTTGTATGATCCAAAAAAATGTCAGAAATTTGTCAATGACAATTTTTTAATGACAACCATACGAGAAAGAATGCAAAAAAATCGTTTTCCTTTCGTAAGAGAGTATAATAGGCAGGCGCCGTTCCAGCTTAAGATTTTGGGGGAGGAAAATAGAATGATTTTCTCAACTATTTCCCTTAAATTTATGTTGTAGTATATATTTTTCATCAAGTATTTTCATTTTGGGAAGGGAAATTTCATTTTTTCCCTCCCCGCGACTGATAATAGGTCTACATATTTTTAGTCCGATTTCGTTTCATGTTACTACCTAAGAACGCTCTGGCGTGGTACCAAAACAATTAAATAATTTTTGTACCAAGAGAGGGACATTCTCTAAATTATCTGGTGCTAAGCCCCATGTAGTGATAATGGACTTTTGTGAAATGGGAACTGAAGAGGACCAAAAAGGTGTTCAAAAATTTACTAACAAATTACAAAAATTGACAAGAAAATATTTTAATTTAATGAATAAAAAAAAAAAAATAATAAAATTTCAGAATATTATTTTCAGCTTCATTTTCTGGGTTTATATCAAAATCTCGAAAATTCGTTTTCTTAAATTACTATAGATTCGTTCAAATTTAAAAGAGCATTAGTAATG
>MINK01172221.1:3495-30986 GCA_001735545.1 Phormia regina
TCTGACTCAGAGCTAAATTTTCTATAGAAATTTACTCTGACTCAGAGCTAAATTTTCTATAGAAATTTACTCTGACTCAGAGCTAAATTTTCTACAGAAATTTTTTTTCCAATTGAGTGAAATTTTCAATAAATATTGTGCCGGTTTTAAAGTGAGGTATTCTTAGAAATTTTTTCTGTTGGAGAGTGAAATTTCCTTTGCTAGAGAATGAAATTTTTAACAGGAATTTAATCTGGAGTAGTGTAAAATTTTCTATCAATACTTCCTCTGCTGGAGAGTGAAGTTTTCTATAGAAATTTCCTTTGATAGAGAGGAATTTACTCTGCAGCAGAGTGAAATTTTCTACAGAAATTTAATTTGCAATTGAGTGAAATTTTCTATGGAAATTTTCTGTTTGAGAGAGAAATTTTCTAAAGAAATTATCTCTGCTGGAGAGTGAAATTTTCTATAGAAATTTCCTTTGTTTTAGGGTAAAATTTTCCACTAAAATGTCCTCTGTTGTAGAGCAAAATTGTCTATAGACATTTTCTCCGATTTCTTTTGACTAAAAGTGATTTTTTTCATTTTCTCTGATTTGGAGTGACATTTTATAAAAAATTTCTTTTGATTTTGTGCGCAATTTTCTAGAGAAATTTCTTTTGTTTTAAGGTGAAATTTTCCATTAAAATTTGCTCTGCAGCAGATTTAAATTTTTAATAGAAATTTACTCAGCTTAAGACTGAAATATTCTAGAGAAATTTGCTCTCATTTAGAATAAAATTTTCTATAAAAATTTCTTTGACTCTGAAAAGAAAGTAATAACTTCTGTCGCTTATAATATTGTCTCAAAAGTTTCTTTTATTTTAAAATTGACTTCAATTTATAACAAGAAGAGAACAAGACAAATTAATGGAAGTGAAAAAAATTGTTGCAAATAGTAAACGGAAAATAAGTCACTAATATTAGTGACTTGATTTTATTGTATTTTATGTTGCTGGAAAAAAGTTCAGTTAATTTAAAGTTTGATTTTGTTGGGTTCTTTATATTTTCCTTTACTTTGATAAAAAAAAAAATACAACAAATAAACAATGTTTATTGCAGTTATTTGTAAAAAGGAAAAAATAATGAAAATTGTCAAGGAAAATTAAATGACTAGATGACTTTTTTTTTGTGTGGAGAAAATGCATCTAAAGAAAATGAAAACAACTACAAACGAGTTGCAATACAAGATTGTAAATAAATTGTAATTTGAGTAAAATTAGAAAGGAAAAGAATTGAAAAACCATAAAGTAAAACTGTAAACGCTAACGAGCATGATTTGTAATAAAACAATTTTAACAAATTATTGTCATTATATGGTTATCTAAAAAAGTGCAGGTTGTTGTATTGAAGTATAAGAAACAGGGTTATAAATATAAGAAGGTATAAGGATTTAGATTAAATTACTAAAGGTAGAGAATTTATTTTGGAAAAAATGTCTTTGAAATTAAAAGCTTTTTTTAAGCAAATAAAAATTTCTAGAATAATTTTCTTTCATGAAAATAAATTAAAAATATATTTTAGTTTAATATTAGTTAATTAAAAATTTTATTTTGTTTGAGAAAACTTTTAAATATTTTCTTTTCAAAAGAAAAAAATAGGGAAAAGGAAATAATAACAAAAAACATAGACCAAGTTACCAAAAAGAAACAAACAGAAACAAGCTTGTTAAAGTTCATTTTAAACAAAATTCCAATTCCTTTTTCCATTAATGACAAAAATTATAAAAGTTTTTATTTAAAAAAAAAAACGAACTAAATTATTATTAAAAAAAAAAAAAAAAAAAAAAAAAATATTATCTAATAAAAAAAAATAAAAACTGAATAAAAGAAAAGCAGAAAACTACAAACAAAAGTGACCAGCAAAAACATCAAAACTCCTTGGGGCCATAAATCATTCATTTTTCCAACAACTTGGTCATACAAACCTATATAAATAAACATTTAGTTTTTATTAAAAAAAATCCATTAACTTTTTATTTAATAAAATTTTTTATAACTTGAGAAAAAATAATAACAAAATTTTTAATCCTCTTTTTTTCTTCCATTTTTTCCTTCTTTCCGTTATTGTATATTTCTGCTACTGCTGCTCTTGATGGTCTTGGGCAATAAAATAAAAAAACAAAATATAACTGTAAACTTTTTTCAACATTTCCTGTCATTTTTGTACGTCCATTGGTGGGTCTTCAGCACGATGTACCTCATGGTAAACATGCGTTAATTTTAGTCAAACAACCCAAAGGTAACCTGGTATGGATTTCAACACAGGACACTACCAACGTTAAGGTGGCACCCAGCACTAATGAAAAGGATAAGAAATTTGAGCCAAGATTAAAAACCTGGTCGGACTGTGATCATATACAGGTAATTATTTCGCAACATAGAACAGACAAGAAGTGTAATAACATCCACTTTTTCCAAAAAGGAAAGAAAAAAATACAAGAAGAATAAAAAGAAATTGTACGAAATATAAAAAATGCAATTTTACACTCGACTAAATAATAAAGGAAACAAATTCTCTGAAAGTTTCATATGCTCCTTAATATATAAATTATTTAAAAAGTTAAAAAAATTTGATGTCCTTAGAAAAAACTAAAAAATACAAATATTTTCTTAAAATTGTCTTCATAATTTTTGTCACTCTGTTTAATATTTCTCCCCTTTTCTGTGCACAGATAAACACTTGAGAATTGCTTAAACAAGTAATTCATGTATTAAACATTATTTGTTCAAAAAAAGCAAGAGAAAAAAGAAAGAGATAAAGAATTTTATTTGTGGTTAAACATAAGTACATGGTTGGCTAAATAACTTTAACGAAACACTAAAATAATAAATAAAACTCTAAGTCACCACCATACAGTTAACCGCTTAAAAATTTTCTAATTATTTTCTCTATATTTAATGAAGTAAATCTACGAAATAAAACTACAGCTTAACCATAAACTATAATTGTACTTGTTAAAACATTTAATTCATTTTTTATACAAATTAATTTATTTTAATAATAAATTTTCTATTCAATTAAAATTTCCATTCACGTACTTGTTGGTGCTTGTTCGCTTCGTTTAATCAACAATTTAACATGACGTATGAGTGATATTAATTTATGGAATCCATTTTAATTAAATAAACAACAATCATACGCCAGAGTGTCTTAATATTAACCCAACACCGTTTAATATGTGATGGTTTGACTGAACAATAATTTATTATTTTTTTTCTTTAATTGAAAAATAATATATTGAGTAGTTTTTAATTGATTTCATAAAAAAAATACAATAAATTTAAGAGATTTATTTTTTGTGGGCAGATAAAAAATCGAAAAATGATTTAATCATTAAATAAAAAAGAAAAAGTGTATTCTGAAACAGAGCAAAATTTCCTATAGAAATTTACTCCGAAACAGAGCAAAAATTCTATAGAAACTTACTCAGAAACAGAGAATAATTCTCTATAGAAGCTTATTATGAAATGAAACAGCAGCAAAATTTTCTATAAAAATTTCCTCTGAAACAGAGCAAAATTTTCTATAGAAATTTTCTCTGAAATAGAGCAAAATTTTCTATAGAAATTTACTCTGAAACAGAGCAAAATTTCCTTTGAAACAGAGCAAAATTTTCTATAGAGCAAAATTTTCTATAGAAATTTACTCTGAAACAGAGCAAAATTTTCTATAGAAATTTACTCTGAAACAGAGCAAAATTTTCTATAAAAATTTACTCTGAAACAGAGCAAAATTTTCTATAAAAATTTACTCTGAAACAGAGCAAAATTTTCTATAGAAATTTACTCTGAAACAAGACCAAAATTTTTTACAGAAATTTACTCTGCAACAGAGAGAGTGAAATTTTCTATAGAAATTTCCTCTGCAACAGAGTGAAATTTTCTATAGAAATTTCCTCTGCAACAGAGTGAAATTTTCTATAGAAATTTCCTCTGAGAAAGAACAAAATTTCTTAATAAGAAATTTACTCTGGGCAACATAGTGAATTTTCTAATAGAAATTTCCCACTCTGCAACATATGAAATTTTNNCTATAGAAATTTACTCTGCAACAGAGTGAAATTTCCTATAGAAATTTACTCTGCAACAGAGTGAAATTTCCTATAGAAATTTACTCTGCAACAGAGTGAAATTTCCTATAGAAATTTACTCTGCAACAGTGTGAAATTTTCTATAGAAATTTATTCTGCAACAGAGTGAAATTTTCTATAGAAATTTACTCTGCAACAGAGTGAAATTTCCTATAGAAATTAACTCTGCAACAAAGTGATATTTTCTGTAGAAATCTACTCTGCAACCAAGTGAAGAAATTTTTTCTGACTCAGAGCCAAATTTTCTGTAGGAATTTACCTTAATTCTTGGTATAAATAAAATAAATAAATATTAATAATAATTATCTTAAAAGTATTAATAATAAGCCCTGTTAAACTCCTTTCAAATAAACTTTTAAATTAAAATTTATTATACAAAATATTATTAAACTCCTCTAAATATCTAACAATTTATTAAATCAAATTGACTTCATCAAAATCTTCAAATAATCCTAGCAATTACATTTATTACTTTTCTAAACTTTAATAAATTTTACACAAACATATTTAATAATTATTAACTTAATATTTGTGATATCTTTAGGAAACATCAAACTATAGAAGGAAATCAACGGTAATTATTAATCTCTAATGATTAACAAAATTCTGCACCCTTTATTATTACTCTTCTACATTAATAAATATATTTAGTCCTCCTTGCATAAGCACGAAATGTAGATGAAGAAACTGAAAAAAAAACTAAAACATATCGAGACATATATATGTCTACCATATAAACTATCTCGCATTACTAAATATTTTAACAAAATTATTATGCAGTCATTAATCTTGTGACCAAGACAATGATCATGACATTCCATTTCAAATTAATGTTACAAACACAACACAAAATTTACATGACATTTTCAGTATTTTAACAATTATAAGGAATTGAAATTGAAATAATATTTAGATAGAATTATCGTATTCTAACCAAAGCATAATATGAGAATTTATATGAATGAAACATTAAATCATTTTAGGTTTTTGGTTGGCAAGCATTTTCCAAAACACGTAAAGCCATTCTGTTTCATTTTACATTTGCATACTCATACAATTTACACATACATACATACATACATAAGTACTGAATATGTAGACAAAAGCATTTATTTCCATTGAAAATATAATATACAATTTCATTTACCAATAAAATCTTTGGTAACATAATTGTCATACTAAATTAATGTACAAATAAATTTGTTTATGTGAAATAAGTATTATATGAATAACCCTCAAAGGGACAATTGTCTTGGGATATAATTCGATGAGAGGTGAATTTTATTACTTCAAAAACTTCTCCGATTTAGAATGAAGTTTATATGGACAAGTTTTCAGATTCTCTTCAACAAAGGAAAAATATAACTTATTTTTAATTGTATTGAAAAGAATTTTCCTACATAAAATTAACTTTCCTGTAGAAAATGTTTCTTGATTAAAGCTATTTTCGTACAGAAAATTTATGTTGATGAAGGGGAATTTTCTTATAGAAAATTTCTTTTTGATTAAAGAAAATTTTCATTTAGAAAATTTCTCTATATTTATCTATATTGAAGAGAATTTTCCTTTAGAAAATTTCTCTCGATCAAAGAGTATTTTCCGATAGAAATTTTCTTTTGAATAAAAACAATTTTTCTATAGAAAATTTTTCTTAATTAAAAAGAATTTTCCTACAGACAATTTTTCTTGATTAAATTGAATTTCTTATAGAAAGTTTCTATTGATTAAAGAGAATTTTCCTTTAGAAATTTTCTCTCAATTAAAGAGAATTTTCTTATATAAAATTTGTCTTGATAAAACAATTTTCTTATAGAAAATTTGTCTTGATTAAAGAGAATTTTCCTATAGAAAATTTGTCTTGACTAAAGAGAATTTTCCTATAGAAAATTTGTCTTGATTAAGAAAAATTTTCCTATAGAAAATTTCTATTGATTAAAAAAATTTTCTATAGAAAATTTCTATTAAATAAAGAGAACTTTCCTATAGATAATTTGCCTCGATTAAAGAGAATTTTCCTTTAGAAAATTTTTCTTGATTAAAGATAATTTTAATTTGGAAAACGTCTTTGTATTGAAGAGTATTTTTCCATTAGAAAATTTCTCTCGATTAAAGAGAATTTTCCTAATGCAAATATATCTTCAACATTTATCTGTATTAAAGAGAATTTTCTTATAGAAAATGTCTCTTGTTTTAAGAGAATTTTCTTATATAAAATTTCTCATAATTAAAGATAATTTACCTATAGAAAATTTTTCTTCATTAAATCTTTCTACAAAAAATTTTTTTCGATTAAAGATAGTTTTCTAATAGAAAATTTTTATTATTTAAAGAGCATATTTCTAAGAAAATTTCTCTGTATTGAAGAGAATTTTTCTTTATATAATTTCTCTGTTTTAAAGAGAATTTTCCTTTAGAAAATATTTCTTCATTAAATTTAATTTTTCTGTAGAAAATGTCTCTTTTCCATTAAGAATATCTCTGTATTTTGGGAATTTTTTAGTAAAAAATTTATTTATTTTAAGCACAATTTATTTAAAAATTTCTCTGCTATTCATTTTCTGTTTATCTCACCTCTCAATGGGTTAAAGTACAGACACTTAATTTTCCCCCTAAAACAAGTTTTTGTTTATTGTCAAAAATATCCTAAAAATAATATTAAGATATTGCAAAGACAATATAATACGGAAGAGAATAACTTATTATTTCTAAAATTTATCACATTTATCTTGAAAAAAACATGTTAAAATGCTACAATAATATAAAATAATTAGCATACTTTTAAGGGATTTATTAAGCAAATAAATTTTGTACTAATATTTTCACTTAAATAAATTGAAATCCTAAAAAAAAATATGCTTTTCATTTTTTACAACAATTCCAATATAAAACCATCGTCATTACCAAATGTCTGTTTAAATAAAATCGTAAATATTTTGACGATATTTTTAAGTGATGGTAAAATTCCTGTCCATCATCTTTTTTAAAATGTGTCATTTGTAAGATTAAATTTAATTTATGTTACAATTATAAAGAACTAAAGACATTTAAATGGCTGTTTCTTTCGTTTTTATGATAATTTAAGGATTAAATTAAATTTTCTTTTTTTGCCAGAGAAAGAAAAAAAATAATTTTATTCATAAACTCGTTGTCATTTGGATTGTGGCACAAAATGACATTAAAATGTAATACACACTCACACATATACATTTTTCATGTCTTTAGGTTTTATTCCTTTTAGAGCTTTTTAAATCATTTTAATTTAGCAAATTTCTTTTCTTTTTTCGCTTTTTAAACATTATTCGGTAATGTTATTTTTTGTTTAGCTCTTAACTAGAGCTTCTTCAACTTTATCACTATTTATCATGCTGTTGAATTTGAACACATTTTTTATGTTCTCTTTTTTTATACTCCAGCTGCAGTAAAATCGGATTTTTTTACAAAAATTATTATAGTTTTTTCTTGACATTTTCTCGCTTACATGGAACATTAAATATTCAGTTCCTATAGTTGTTGCATTTTTTTTTTTCTCATATTTTTTTTTTTCCTTGATTATTGTACCTCTTTAGCCTGGTTGACTGGCTGCTTGTCTGTTATCGTTTTGTTGGTCAGGGGAATAAATGTATTTAGCCACAAATTAGTGGCACATGGTTACAGTTTAGTAACTTGAATATTTAGTTTTTTGTGGTCAAATAAAATGAGCCCAAAAAAATTAGAGTTGGTTTCAAGGACTTCAAGAGTAGAACACTGGGAAAACAGTTGTTTGTTAATTGAAAAATTGGAATAAATTTAAGTGCACTATTGAGATAAACTATGGAGCAGGAAATGTAAAGAAGAAAAATTAAAAAAAAATATTGAAAAAGGTTTTATGAATTTTTTATAGAAAATCCTTTTTACGCAAAACAAATTTTTATTTAATAACTATTTATATAAAAAGAGCTATAGAAAACTTTTTGAGAAAATTCTCCTTAAGACAAGTCTCTTTAACGAAAATGTCTCTCACTGCACAAGACAATTTTTATATAGAAATTTTCTCTTTTAAAGCAAGAGAATATATCTCTCCTAAGAAAAAGACTTTCTTTTAGAAAATTACTTTCGAGAATTTTTCTGCTTAAAGGAGAGAAAACAATTCTTTAATACAAAACAAATTCTCTATACTTGAGGGATTTTTAATTTTATGTATAAGAATTTTTCTTTAGAAAGTATGTTTTATTCATTTGCTAGAGAAATTTATCCAGAAGAATTCGTTTTTAAAGTTATCTAAAAAAAACATGTCTCTGTGCCTGAGAATTTTAGATAGAAAACTCTCATTATTCAAGACATTTTTGTTTTCAACTTTAAAGAATTTTTTCATTTCTCTTTTCTATAAGCTATTTTTTTCTATTAAAGAAGTTACTTCAATAATATAGAAAATATGCAACAGTGCCTATACAAAAATTCACTTATTTTTTCATTGAGAAAAACTATTTTCTGTACAAAAATTCTCTTGCATAAAGCGTAATTTTGTATAGAAAAATTTTCTTGCATAAAAATATTTTCTATAGAAAGATGTCCTTGCATAAAACCTTATATTCTATACAAAATCTCTTACATAAATGGTTATTTTCTAATGAAAAATTCTCATACAAGAAGCATTTTCTGAAGAAATATTCTTTTACATAAAAATGTATTTTCCAAACCGAAATTCTCTTACATAAAAATTCTTTTATATAAAAGTAATTTTCTGTAGAAAACTTTTCTTATATAAAAGTAATTTTCTATAGAAAAATTCTCTTATATAAAGAGTAATTTTCTATTAAAAAAATCTCTTATGTAAAGAGTATTTTTATAGAAAAAATCTAATATATAGAGAGTAACTTCCTAGAGAAAAATTCTCTTACATAAAGGTTTTTCTACAGAAAAATTCATTTGTATAATGAACAATTTTGCATAGAAAAATTCTTTTATATAAAGAAAAAACGTTTCCATAGAAAAGTTCTCTTATATAAACAAAAATTTTTATAAAAAATTCTCTAAAAGAGTAATTTTCTACGAAAAAATTATCTTATAAAAGTAATGTTTTCTAAAAAAATCTCATATATAAAGAGTAATTTTCTATAAAAAATTCTTTTATATAAAGAAAAATTTTCCACAGAAAAAATTTTTATATATAAAAAAAATCAATAGAAAAATTTTCTTATACAAAAAAAATTTTCAATAGAAAAATTCTCGAAGAGTTTTTTTCTTTAAAAAAATTCTCTTATAGTAAAGAGTACTTTTCTATAGAAAAATTCTCTTATATAAAGAGACGTTTTCTGTTGAAAATATAAAGAGAAATAGAAAAATTTTCTTATATAAAGAAAAATTTTCAATAGAAAAATTCTCGAAGAGTTTTTTTCTTTAAAAAAATTATCTTATATAACGAGTACTTTTCTGTAGAAAAATTCTCTTATATAAAGAGACGTTTTCTGTTGAAAATATAAAGAGAAATTTTCTATTGAAAAATTCTCTTATATAAAGAGTAATTTTCTATTGAAAAATTCTCTTATATAAAGAGTAATTTTCTATTGAAAAACTCTCTTACGTAAAGAGAAATTTTCTATAGAAAAGTTATCTTATATAAGGAATTATTTTCTCTTTGTGTAAGAGAAACTTCCTTTAGAAAAATAAACTCTAGGTAAATATTTTATCATACACGAAATTTATGAAATTAAACTTTATTGAATAACAACAGTTCTCGCAAATAAAAAGTAATATTCTATAGAAAATATCTTTTCATGGGAATTTTTTTATAAAAAATTTATAGTGGACAATAAAAGCAAAATTTTTTATTGAAATAATATTTCTCTATAGATAATATTTCTCTATAGATCTCTATAGATACATTTCTGTAGATTTCTTTTTAAGTAAAGTTTATTTTAGACAAATAGAAGTTTTGCTTATCTTTAATAATTCCCATAAATATCCGTAATAGTTAGTACTTGAAAATATATTTAAATTCTAATTTATAAAACAAATATCCAGTCCCTTTTTCATATCTTTGTTCTCAGCTTAATAGATAGTTATTTCAATATTTTATTAACACTGCAATGACTAATTTAGTTAAAATACTGACCATTTCACAATAATGGTTATAAAATACCATTAAAATTACATCACTGGTAATTTAAACAGACAATTTTACATGTCGACAAAATGTAAAACTCAAACAAAAAACTGAAAACTTCTAAGAACAAACAAAGAGTTAAAACAAGTAATTTTTGCAAAAAAAAAAAAATGAAACTCCCTTCAAACGTTTACACAACTGTTTAATGTACATGT
Organism: Phormia regina; assembly: GCA_001735545.1. Taxonomy (NCBI): domain Eukaryota; kingdom Metazoa; phylum Arthropoda; class Insecta; order Diptera; family Calliphoridae; genus Phormia; species Phormia regina. The sequence goes on from MINK01172221.1 coordinate 13,904, forward strand.
CCATAGCAAATGTTATCTAAGTAGTCCACAATTTATTTAATCGTTTGTCTGTTGCCCAATATATTCTCGGTGAAAAATCTCACAAGCAACCAAAGTGTTGATGACTGGGAGGATTTTTTTAGCTCCTTTTTTTCTTTATGTATTGTTATGTTTTATTCTACAGGATCTAAGTTTTTTTATTTCCTATGATTTTATTTTAAAAATTACACACTTAAAATTACACGCACTCTTCTCACACAGATAGACACACATACACACTCTCACTGTTTGAATTGCTTATTCAACTGTGAGAAGAGAAAATTGAATAAAATAGAAAAGAGTAAAAGAAGAAAATTGTAGTTTTTATGTACATTTAGCGCCATAAATGGTCGCTCATAAATGCAGCAAATAAGGATTTTTTCACCAAAAAAAATTCTACATCCTTTTTGATGTCATAAAAATTTGTTATTTTAACTACTATTCGCTGTTAAATGTGTATATTTGTGTGTGTGTGTTTTTTTATTTATTTTTTCTAAAGATGTAAGCACGTCTTTGCCAATATTTGTTTGGGTATTTGTTTTTCTTTTTCATCCTTCTGCTGGTTCCGTTTTATTTCCATTTATTTTTTCTGGTTGCACGTGTGAATAATCACACTTGAAAACTATTTGGTTTAGTCAGCAAAAAATATTTAAAGGCATCCATCTATTCGTCCAGCCAGCTATCCAGGCAGCAATGAAACGTAATTGTTGAATAAAAAAAAAGAAAAAAGAAAGCTGTGTTTGTAGACATTAATGGTTCTTTTCAATGGACATTTGATAGTTTTTCCTTTCCTAGGGTTTTCCTTTTTTTCAAATTATTTCAGGATTTTTATTATTGTTCAAATATTTGTAAATACTTTAGTAGGCTTTGAAGTGTAAAGGATTTATCAGACATACGTTTAGTTGGTATTACGTGTAGAGTTGTTAAGACATTATTGAAGTGAGCAAATTTTTAAATGGTATCTTGATGTTTATCAATATGAGGAAATAATAAAAATGTTTAAAAAAGATTTTTGTGTTTTATTTTACACAAAAAAAAATTACATTTGAACTTATTTTTTTTTTTTATATATAATTCCAGCAAGATTTTTAGTTGTTAATAATTATTAAAATCTATTATTTAACCTTTAGTTCTTTCCTAAAACTTTAATCTATTTAAAGTTCTAAATTATTTTCAATTAATTTATTTTATTTTATCCTTTAATCTTCTTAAACATTTAATAAATTACCCTAAAATCTTTAAATCTAAAAAAAAACTAACATATTATTTTCTAACTTAAGGAAATCATTTTGTTTGACCCATAAAACCACAAATCTTTAGTAATAAATTATTATTTTTATGCCACAAAGTCACTCACTTGTTCTGGTAAATATTTTAGCATTATCATTAAATTGTAATTAATAATATTAAACTATCTGTTGTATATTCTATCCAGGATTGATACTTTGATGTAGGAATATTAAATTGTTTTACGACAAGATTTATTAAGTCAATATTCTATTCTTTTGGACATAGACAGTAAAACAATTTAACAAATTAATAGTTAAGTTAATTTAACAAATTAATAATTATTTACATAAACAATTTATATAATAAAAATAAGAAAAGCAGGGCCAATAGGAAATTAAGTCCAAACAAGTGAGAATATTATATTCGGTAGACAGTAAAGTGAGTGGTACATTGGGCAGTCCACGACAATTTTGTTTCCCGAGCTTACATTAGTCCTTGTGTTATTAGTAAAGAATTTTGTTGATGTCTCTACCGCATTCATCATAGGAGGAAGGCGGTAAAACAGACGGATTACGATCTTTTGTTTATCCGCAAAAAAGTATAATATAAAGCTGTAAAAAACACCCTATGTCTCTAGTATTTTGCACATAACGTCTTTTACTCATTTACACTACCAAATAAACTTTATACGAGATAAATATTTTAGACTATAGTCTCGGCTATATACTATATTCTCCGCTATAAAATATATTATATTGTCGACTATTGGATAGACTATATGATAGAATATAGTCTCGAGATAGGATAGATTATAGTCTCCATTATAGATTATAATATAGTGTCGACTATAGAATAGACTATAGTCTCAACTATAGAATAGACGATAACCTCGACTATAGAACAGAATATAATCCCGACTATAGGATAGATTATAATCCAGGCTATAGTCCCGACAAGTAGTCTCGACTATAGAATATATTATAGTCTCCACTATAGAATAAACTATAGCATCGACTAAAGAATATACTGAAGTATCGACTATAGAATAAACTATAGTCTCCACTATAGAATAAACTATAGTCTCGACTATAGAATAGTGTATAGTCTCGACTATACAGTCTCGACTATAGAATACAATATAATCCCTACTATAGGATAGACTATAGTCTATACTATAGAATATAATATAGTCTCGACTAAAGAATATCAAATAATCTCGACTATAGAATGTACTATAGTCTCGACTATAGAATAAACTATAGTCTCAACTATAGAATATACTATAGTCTCGACTATAGAATAAACTATAGTCTCAACTATAGAATATACTATTGTCTCGACTATAGAATAGAGTATAGTATCGACTATAGAATATACCATAGTCTCAACTTAGAATATACTAGAGTCTAGACTATAGAATATAATATAGTCTCGGCTATAAAATATACTATATTCTCTACTATAAAATATACTATAGACTATAAGGATAGATTGTAATCTCGACTACAGGATAGCCTATAATCTCGACATAGGATAGATTATAGTTTCCACTATAGATTATAGTATAGTGTCGACTATAGAATACAATATAGTCTCGACTATAGAATATAATGCAGTCTCGGCTATAGAATATACTATATTCTCTACCATAAAATATACTATAGTCTCGACTATAGAATATAATCCCGACTATACGATAGATCATAGTGTCGACTATAGAATACAATATAGTCTCGACTATAGAATATAATATAGTCTCGACTATAGAATATACTATAGTCTACTATAGTCTCGACTATAGGATAGACTATAAACTCGACTATAAAATACACTATAGTCTCCACTATAGGATAGATTATAGACTATAGTCCCGACTCTAAGATAGATTATAGTCTACGACTATATAGGATAGACTATAATAGATTATAGTATCGTGTATAGGATAGAATAAAGTATCGTCTATAAGATAGACTATAGTCTCGACTATCGGATCTCGACTATAGGATATTATTGACTATAGAATATACTATAGTTTCGACTATAGAATATACTATAGCCTCCACCATATAATGTTCAATTATACATTTTTTTCTTAGAATAATTTCCAACTGGTTACAAATAATATACTAATTTCTCACATTTAATAATAATTCATACAAATGTACATACATATGTATTATCATGACCTTTTTTGTATGTTTTGTCAACTGAATACACATATACATCATTAATATCATCATCTCGAACATCATTAATATCTACTTTGAACATTAGCAAATTGATAATCATAGTATATAAGAGAAATTTCTACAAATCATGACAATAATATGGTAACCAAATCAAATTTGAAATAGATTTAATCAATTTAAACAATAAAATACTTAAGTATAGTTACACATACATATGTAAAACATTATATATAACTAAAATACTAAAAAAAAGAAATGAAATGTCAATTTATACACATGTGTCATTTAATATTAGACAAATGTCATGTAAAAGGATGTTGAGATTACATACAATTTTAACAAAATAAATTGTATTTATATTTATAAAATAGAAATTTTGAACTTCATTTTTTCTATTTATCTATTTTAAAATATCTTTCAAATTCTTCCATATAGGGTTAAATCTTCTTTAAAATCCTTTTGTCAATACTCTTAACATAACATTGTCACATTTCTTATTTATAAATGTTTACACATTTTTTCTTTTTTTCGTTTAAATATTAAATAAAAAAATAATTGTCATTCATTTCAATATGTCATGGGGAGAAGATAAACAAATGTCACTATGTTCTTATAACCCTTGCACAACCTTTTAATGACCTCTGTGGTAATGTCAGTGTTTTTTAAGGAAAAACTTCTTACTGATTTATTTATTTTTTTTAATAAAACACTTTAAACTTAATTTATAGTTCTGTGTAGAGATGTAATTGTTGCACTTAATTGATGTATTATTTTCATTTACAACCCCTCTCAAACACACTCTTTTCTTATTTCAAATATTCTATTTTAATCAATTCTTTTCACTGTGTTTTACATTTTCTTTCTATTTTTTGTGTAAATCCCCCACATTGTGTTATTTTTTATTAAAAAAGATTTCTTGCTAACACATGTTTTACCTTTTTTATTAGTGTCACCTGAATAAACTATACATTTGTATTTATGTCTTAAGCATTCATTGACAGAGTAACATAAATTTATTCATACGAGGCTTGATTTATAAGTGGGTAAAGGAAGGATTCTTCAAGAAAATGTAAGAAGTGTTTTGGTTATAAAACATCTTATGAAATTATTTAAACAATTGAAGTTTATTGAAGACTTCTTAATTTCATAAATATAAAAGATGCGGTAAATACTATATATGAAACTACATAGGATTTATTGCTATTTATCTAATACAATCCAGCTAAATTAAATTCTTCAAAGTAGTAAAAATGTTAATTATTAATTATAACTTAATTTTCTTGCAATTCAGCTAAATAAATGTTTATAAAATTACAAAAATATTTACTACTAAATCGTTTAAAGCATTAATTATTAATTATAACTTAATTTTCTTGCAATTCAGCTAATGAAAATCTAATTCAGCTACATATATGTTTGTATAATTACAAAATATTTATTACTAAACCGTTTCAAGCATTTCTGCTACAGTAAAAACTATTCAGCTAATTATTTCTTCTTGGATTAAATTCTCAATGCTTAGGGAATATAGTTTTTTTTAATTTTTAATTAATATGTATATAATTTAGCTAAGAAAAATGTCATTCAGCAAATTAATAATTTCAACGAAATCGTAAAATATTAGTTTTATATCATAAATAATTAAATTTATAGTATTTTTATTGCTATACAGCTAAAAACACTAATTTAGATAAATAAATTTCTTTGTTAATATTTTTATTTTAATATATACTTAATTTTCTTGTAATTCAGCTAATGAAAATATAATTCAGCTAAGTAAATTTATCAAAGGAAAAGAATATTTATTACTACATAGTTTTTCTTTAGCAATTTGCTATGTTTAAAGCTATTCAGCTCATAAAATTTTATTTAAGTTTAAACCTTTCAAAGCTTCAAAATATGTTATTCAATTGACATAAATTCAATTTATTTAGGTAAAATTTTGTAAAATCTATAAAATATTTATTTTTAATTAATTTTCATATAATTTAGCTAAGAAAAATGTCATTCAGCAAAGTAAAACTCTCAAGGAAATTTTAAAATATTAGTTTTATATCAAATAATTAAATTCTAAGTGCATTTATTTCTATTTTTCTTTCTATTCAGCTGATAAAAACTTATTCAGCTAAGTAATTTTTTTAATAACATATTGGTTAAAGTTTCTTTAGTGTTAAAAAACTTATATTGAAGTTATTTTAGCATTGGTGATTAAAGCTTTATTCAATCTTGTTAACGGACTATGATTGAAGTTACTTGAAGCCCTTGAAGCCTTCTCGAACCCTTACTTAGAGTCTTATTTACTTTTTAGCTTTTTAAGGAACTAGGTTTCCTGACTTTATTTAAACTCTTGATTAGCTTTTGTCCCAGACTTCTTCAGAATCACTTAAAAACTTATGCCTCAAGCTGTTTCTGATTATTACGTAGTTTCATAGATAAAGCTTGTTCAATGAAATGAAAAAGCCTATGAATGAAGCTTTTTTAGTATTCAATACAAACTCGTGATTAAAGCTTTATATAGAGATAATAGCCACCTAAGTTTGAAGTTACTTTAAACCCTTATAACGACTTATACTTGAGACTTATCGTACCCAATTTAAAGTCTTATTTAAGGTATATAATTGAAATTATTGACTAATTTAGGATCATAAGAAAACTTGCAACTAAAGCTTTTTATAAAGCTTTGTACAAGACTATCTGCCTTATTCATAATAAGATTTTAAATTTATAAACACGTTATTAATCAAATTTGTATGAAAATTTTGTCTATAAAGCTTTTATAAATTTGAAAATGTTATTATTAAGGCAGTTTATAATTAAAACTTATTTTGGTCTACAAACTTAAACTTATATTACTTTAAAATTAAAAAATAGAAGCTTAATCAAGGCTTTAAAATGTTATATCTAATCAACCCCCACAATTAAGACTTCTCTAAGACCGCACAAAGCTGTTTCTGATTATATAAATGCTCATTGTTAAAGCTACTAGTTGGCTTGGAAAGAACTATGAATGCAGTATATTTAAGACTTATAAACTCTCATTATTAAAGTCTCTCCAAGAGGCTTTATAAAGACCTATGATTAAAGCTTTTGGAAGACAAAATAAAAAAAATCGGATTTGTAAAAACTATAATTTTGTGAAAATAGGCAAATTCACTCAATTGCGAAGAAAAATCAATAGACTTTTTTGATCGATATGCCATTTTGTTGCTATTATATGTGGCTTTTCGATGAAGCAATAAATATGAACAGTTTTGCCGTTTTCGATTTTTTATGATTCAAACAAAATATATAATATAAATTTTTATAAGTTTATTTCAATAATATCAGACAGACACTTTTTGAGTTATCATTAATTATGTGGAAAAACGTCTAAAAAATAATTTTATAAAAAAAAATAAAATTAAAAACTCTCCTTAGAATTTTAAATTTGAACCATATTTGGACTACTGAAACCATAATACATCCAATCTATATAGTAGTTACTCAAGTCTTTTTTTGCTGTTGACCTGTGTAATTGAAGTCTGCTTAAGATTCTCACGAATGAAGCTTCTCCAATACTTTATGAAGATCTTTTGAACAATACAATATCAAAGATATAAAATTTTTGAATTACTACAACCAAACAAATTTACCAAAACACTTCAAGCTTTTTCTGTCATTCTCCTTTCATACTCAACTTATTTCTAAATCATCCTTAAACTCAAGCAAGCAAAACTATTCCAAAATTCATATACTTAATGCAATTTTTAGCTACTTTTCTATAAACAATAATAAAAACAGTAAGAATAATAATAATCTTAAGTGATTTTCACATTTTATTATCTAAACAAAAATAACTCGTACACAAAAAATAATAAAAATATCTTTCTTCTACTACTTTACCATATCATATTCTTATATAACATAATATTATGTGCTCTTTTTTTTTTCTAATACTTACATACAATTACATACAATCACTTGTAATATTTTAGTTAACTGTGACACCTTAGAGTTGAAATTTTATTCCCCCATCGTTAGAAATATATACTAAATTTAGATATAAGCTCGTAAACATTTACTAAAAATGGCAAAAAGCACACTAAATCCAGCCATCACCATATTAAATACATATGTGTGTATGTGTGTGTGTGCACTTTTTTTCCTTTGTTTGTATTTGTCTTTGAATCAGTTATTTGCCAGTGTCACAGAAAAAAAAGAACATAAACAGCACCAGCATCACTTCATTTATTTGATATTTGTTTGGTATATTTTCCTTATTACAGGACTACGTGACCGTATATGATGGTTATACAACGCGTGATCCAATTGTATTAAAATTTTGTGGTGGTGGTCAAGCTGTGCCGGCAGCAGTCTCTAGTGGTCCCGAATTATTGGTAGAGTTTCAAACATCACCGTATGGTACATTTACAGGAAGTTCATCGCAAATTTTACCTTTATATGGTTTTCAATTGGAGGTGAGTGGGAGGAAAAACAAATGTTTTATTAAATTTAGCTAAAAACGTAAAATTACTTTAATGTATGTTATTGTTGTTGCTATTCTTTTAAGGTTGAAGTAATATTTGTGGATATACAATCACCCACCTATTCTAAAAATAAAAAACCTTGTGAATTTTGGATAAGAGGTTCTGGTCGTGGTGTCTTAGAGAATCCTAAACATTCTTTGGCTCCTAATACTACCTGTTTGTATCATTTACAAGGTGTTGGCATTTTTAAAACTTTTGATCATTTGAGTCTTTCACGTCGCACTAATATTCATGGTCTACATCAACCACCCTCTAGATTTAAGGTGTGGATTTCTATGTTAAAATTTAATTTAGATCCAGAATTTGGTCAAATTGATGAAACTTCAGTGGGTGCTATCGGCGTATTGCAAACTCAGGAGGATTGTAGTGGTATGCTACGCATATGGGATGGTTCGATGAGAGAACCTCCCGTATGCAAGGATTTGAATTGGTAAGTTGAAGAGAGATGATGTTGAAATGAAAAGAATAATATCTTGAAAAAGATTGAATTAAATTTTTAAAGAAAAGTTTAAAATCCCTAATTAAATATATATTTAAAACTTAATAATGACCTTGGTGTTTAAGGCCGGCAATTGCTTGTCATTTAGAGCTTTTTAAAATTCTACACTTAAAGCAACTTTACGGCTTGAGATGAATATTTAAATGAAGCTTTTAAAAAGCTTTTAAAAAACTACGGTAAAAATTATAAATAGCTGAGATAGAAGTTAATTCTGAACCTATAAAGACCTACGATTGAACTTATTTCTAGGCCATATTAAGACCTATAACTCAAACTAAATCAGGACTAACGATTGAAACTGCTTCAATACCTACTAAATCCCTATAATAAAATCTTAGTCAATACTCTGGAAATAACTATGATTTAGCTACATCAATAGCTTTTAAAATCCTACGATTATATCAAAATCAAAAAAACAAAAATATCTATGATAAAGCTACATCAAGAGCTTATAGAAACCTAGGGTTGAAGCTATTTTAGAAACTTAAATATAGCTGAGATAAAAGCTAGATCAGAACCTTCCAAAACGACACTTCCGGACCTTATAATAAGCTACAATTGAAGCATATTCAAGACCTTACATTGGAACTACTTCAGAACACTATACATACCTACAATTAAAGCTATTAAAGAATCTTACTTCAAAACCCTATAAAGACCTACGATTGAAGGTACAGCAAAACATTACAGATCTACAGTTGGACCGACTTTAAAACCTTATAAATTTATACGATTGATCTCATAACCTTATAAATAACTACGATTGAAGCTGCTACAAGACCTATAATTAAAGCTACTTCAAGTAGCATTGAAGGTACTTCAGGATCTTATAAAGTTTTAAGAAGGAAAGTATTTTCAGAATATTGTAAAGACTTACAATTCGAGCTATTTTAGGTCCTTCGAAACCTAATAAAGTTTTAATATTAAAACTACTTCAGAACATTGCAACGATCAACATGTGAAAGGACTTTAAGCCTTTATATAGTATTGCGATTGAACCTTTTTTAAGACTTATAAATACTGCGATTTATGCTCATTGTATGATTTTACCACTTCAATACCTTACAAACCTTCGACTGAAATTACTTAACCTTACAAATATCTACTATATTAGCTACCTTAAAACCTATGATTGGAACTACTTTAAGGTCTTAAAGATGTACAATTAAAGTTACTTCAAGGCCTTATAAATAAGTATCACTGGAACTACTTAAGGACTGTTTAAAGACCAACATGTGACCTTATAGAGCCAATTGAAGCTAATGTAAAATATTATAAAGAGCTACGATTATAAACTTCAAAGATTTTAGTTATTTCGAGACCTAGAAGACCTACGATCAAGGCCTCATAAAGAACTACGATTATAAAATTATTTCAAGGCTATTATAATGATCAATGATTGAAGCTGCTTCAGGGTTCTCTAAAATCCTAGAATTTTTCGGTATTAAAATGTATGAAATATTTCTAATTGATCTCTTTTATTCTGCTCTCCTTTCGTTTGCTCTCCATTTACAGCATGACTGAAACGAACCCAGTACATCCATCTCTACAACAATACTCCCACAATACAACTAATGTTATAGCAAGATATTGTCGGGGGACAGTTCCACGCACTTGTGATCGAGCAAATATAAATGAAACTTATGCACGACCTTGTACAGTATCAGAAAGTTATGTCTCTAGTGGTGACTCAATTACATTGGAATTGAAAAATACTGAATCAACAGTATTAAGGTAAGGATTTCTTTACAACATACAAATTTTCTAATGATAAAAATTTCCTTCTTAATTTTCCTTACAGACCCTTAGAATTTAAGCTAAAATATGAATTCATTGACCTACATCAAGATGGTTTACCCATGGGTGGCGGAGAACTTGATTGTAATCGTAAATTTGTTAGTAATCTTATGGATCGTAAAGATCCTGCCATATTTCGTAGTGTACGTAATATATTTCTATTTGGTCGTGGTGGTACCAGAAATCTCAAATGTGTTTATAAATTTGAGGGTATGAGAGGTGAACGTGTACGCATTAAATTACGCAAAGTAACCACCTTAAATAGGAATTGTATGTCACGTGTAGATGAGGACATAAATAGGTCATTTTGTTATGGTGATACTAGTGTTAAAGTGGAGGTAAGTGAAAATGCAACTAAATCTCTTAAACAACCATACGCTTAACATTTCCTTCATTGTTGTTTCACACACACACACACACATAGATATTTGAACGTCCGTATCATGACACAATATTATTGCCACGCGGTTGCCTTTGTAATTCATCGAACTCATCACATTTACCAGTTGAATACACATCCACAAGTCGTGATGTTGAAGTACATTTTACTGCCTACAATATGACAACACTCGATGATCCAGATGCTTTGAATTTTGAGGGAATGTTTGAGTTTGTCAAAGGACCAACGAATTGTAAAGATGGTCGTAGGAAATTTGGTCCCAGCGGCACTATTGATATGACATTTGGAGATGTGAGTATAAAGTAATTTTTTATGTGTTTGTGTTTGTGAAATTGAAATCATGCAATAGCATATAAAGACAAAAGATACGTACATAGATTTCAATCACAAATTTCATTTATGCAAATGTTTAGTTTACTGTGAATACTTTGCGTATGGTATTTGCGATAAAGTAAACATTTTGATTTAAACATAATTTGTTTTTTTTTTTTTTTTTGGAAATGTATACGTGTTTATTTTAAATGTGGCATGATAAATAAATTCTTTTGCGTGTTGTATGAATTTGTTAGTTAATGATTTGATTTTGATTTGTTTTTGTATTTTTGTGGTAATTTCTTTTAGATGGAATGTCGCACTCGCCCTTGGCTTATTGAACCCTCAAATGGTAATAAATTTTTATATATACGTTTAAAAGCTATTTTCCTACGTAAATATAATCCACGTAAAGCCATGAATACCACACAAGTGGGCACAAGTTCATATCGTTGTGAGACCAAGTCCAGAGCTGTACTAACAACAGCAGAGGGTAAGTTTAATAATATTTAAAATGATTTTAATACTTATGAGTGTTTTTCATTTGGGAGATATGGAAATAAAGCTTTTCAATTTTAACTAATAGAGAATGCGATTAAAGCAAAGCAAACACATGATAATGATGATGATTTCTTGTAATTATAAAAATATTCATCATAACATTTACGTTAAATTATTATTATTTTGTGAAATTTCCGACCATTTAAAACCCCTTAAAATTAGAACTCATATAACAGATAGTTTGTCGGTGCTTCAAACAAAAGTTGTTGATCCAAATTCGTCCTTTTCTCAGAAGTATTCATTGTCATTAACATTTTTTTTATACCCTAGTCCACCATATTTGGTTGGGCTATCAACATATTTATTTAAATAAAAATGGTCCCCATCCGTTATGATAAATTTTCATAGGAAATTTTTAATTTTTTAATTTCAAATCTTTACAAAAATTAGCTACAAAGTCAAGGGTGTAATAGGTCCCTTAAATCCTTGTATTATTCGGAAATATTACGAAAATCACCAGCAATCTTAGAAAAAATCAGAGAGAGAAAAAGAGTTTAGTTGATCTTATAGTTTGAGTAATTGTTCTAGAACGACTGAGAAACTATTTGCTCAAAGGGTCAAATAGTTTTTTCATTGGATCCAACAATATGAAAGTTCCCAGCAACTTTTTCATTAAAATTTGTCTCAATATCGTTTACACGAGTGACCATACTTCTCAGTCGGTCATGAACAACCATGAACACCATAACTTTCTCTTCAGTTACTTGTTGTTCCAATTCTTTAAAAGCGAGCAACTATATTTTTGAGCAGTTTATCCGCTTGTTATTTGATCAGTTAATTTCAGACGTCTGGAAAATCTGTTTCAAAGTCAATTCTTTTAAAATGACAATTTTAACCTAATCTTGGATTACATAAACTTTCATCGCCTTTTCAATCGCACTTTTGTAATTTTTTTCTTAAAAGAGGCCTAGGATAACCTGGAAATCTATTCAGAAAACTGTTCTTCTGGAACAGAAGTAATACACTTTTCGGATTAAGCATTCGATTGATTGAAATCAGACAACCAAGAAAAAAGTGTAGAAATCCGTTCCTCAGGCACAGAATTCGTAATACCGTTCATTACAATGACAAAATAATGTTTACCAGATTGATTATTCATCAGTTATAGCCCTCTTTTCGAAGAAAGCAGCAGAACTCTTTAGTAGTTGATCGGATGGGCTCGGACGGTCCCAACACACCAATCGGTCCCAACAAACCAATTCCTAAGAGGATGTTCTACACTTGTAAATATTAATCTATTCGCGCTCTCCGAATTCTTTTGTATAGTATCAGTTAGTTTCGTACGTCCAGAGAAATATATTATACAGCTGCGAAACATCAAGTACCACCACCATTTACTTTGCGTTTAACAGCTGTATGCAACCTGGAGTCCATTAAATATTATTTGTTTGCAAAAAAAAAAACCGTTCATTAAACCAAGTAAAAGCTGCATAAATACTATGGGGACCCTGCACCATCGATTTCAATGTTAATAAAGTCACTTTCGTTGTGGTCGCACAAGTACAAATACTCCGGAGACCAAGCAGCAGTCTAAACAATACGTCTCTCCGTGTGAACCAAAGAAGGCTAAGTTAAGTATGACGGTCAAAAGAGTATTTTGGGATGCACGCGGGATAATATATAATCTTCAAAAGGGAAGAACAATAAATGGCGAATATTATGCTAATTTATTAGACCGATTTAATGAGGACTTAAAAAGTGAACGACCCATATGGCCAAGAAAAAAATCTTTTTCATCAAGATAATGCACGGGTGCACATGTGTAACAAAACTCTATGAATTGGGCTACGAATCGGTACCTCATACGCCATATTCTCTGTATTTCATTCAAAAAGTCACAGCAATTAATGACAATTTCAATTCAGTATAACGCTTTTTATTAAAGCATATACCGATTATTAAATTTTTCTCCACATACCTTATCTCAAATACTTTTTATTATTTAATTTCTTTGTTTGAACTTTTTCTCAATAAACACGATTTACAATTTTATTCCTATTAACACCTACTCTTTTAATTTCTAAGATTATAAATTTACTAATCAATTTAATATATAAAATGAGATAAAGCAAAATTGTCTTAATTGTTCATGCCTAAGGCTAAGAGAAAAAAAAATCATTTCATTTCGAATTACGTAATTGATAACAATTCTATTTTCTAACTTTTATTATTACACTAGTACTATTGAAAATGATTTGTTACTATTCTCTAACAAAATGTCTATTATACTTTTACATCTAATCTTCTATGTGTGTGTGTGTATGTGTAACATTAATGTCATTTAATTTTGTAGGTTTAACAATCACAGCATGCCCATTGGCACCTGATTCAAAAGCCTATGAATATGTGGAAATTTTCAGTGCTGGCTGGAATGAACGTCCTAATTTTGCCATTGCAAATCGTTCAAAAGCCATTAGTGTAGAGTTCCTAAGACCAGAGAATGGTGACTTTTCATTTAATTGGATGGAATTGATACCAGGACCAACAATTAGTATAGCAGGTAAGTTTATATGCTATTTATCCCATACCTAACTACACATACATATATGTACATATATGTATTTGAATGTTTTTGAGAGGTTTCAAATAAAAGTAGCAACAAAATAAAGTAGTAGCTACTATTGTTTTGTATTTTATGTACAATTGTTAATACTTTATATACCTTTTCTTTTTATTTTTCCAAAAACCAAAAAAAAAAATGAAAATTCTATAGAAGAATGCCAGTATAAATGTTCGGAATTAAATGCCTGTGTTAACGCTAGTGTTTGGTGTGATGGCATCCAACATTGTCCCTCAGGCGATGATGAAACATTTTTACAATGTTCGGCCATTATGAAATTACCTACAGAAATATTGGCCACATTGTGTTTGATTATTGTTCTATTCTGTTGTGCATTTGCAGCTTTTGCCTACAAGTAAGTAGTTTGAATTTTTTGTCTATTTTTTCTAATAACACCATTTCCAAAACCATATGCAAATACGAACTATTAAATATAGTTAAAATAAGAAAATTTTTAAATTGAATTAAACAATACAGATTTGATAACAATATCTGTTAAATTCATTAAATATCTAAATCTAAATTTTAATTGAATAAATAAAAACTGTTGAAGATTTAATTAAAGTTATTGCAAAATTGATTAAATCCAAAAGTGCAAATAAAATACATAATTTTCATAAATCCTTAAAACAACGAACTAATAAAAATATATAGAAAATTTTTAATTTTTACATATTTAATGACAATAATTGTTACATTGATTAAATATATAAATCTAAATTTTAAATGGACTGTTGAAGATTTAATTAAAATTATTGTAAAATTGATTAAATACCTTAAACTAATTTTGAATATGACTTTTTTGCAACATTGATTAAATATCTAAATTTTAATTTTAATACGAATAGTTTTCATTATAATAAAATTTTAATTGAATAAAAAAAATAATTGTAAATATTATCAATTAATAAATTCGTTTAATTGAATTCAAATTCTGTCACAAATTTAATGAAACAAATTGTAACATTATTTAAATATCTAAAACTAAATTTTAATATAAAATTTGTTTAATTGAATTAAAGAAATTTGTTACAGATTTAAGGTTATAAATATTAATTATAAAATTATATTTTTTAATTAAATAATTCACCATTTCTATTAAAATAACTGTAACATTGATAAATATCTTATTATAAATTGAATACGAATTTTTTAATTGAATTAAATAGATTAGTTACAAATTTAATAAAATTTGTTGTAACATTGACTAAATATTTAATATTTAATAAGATGTTTTTATTTAATTAAAAAAAATTGTTACAGACTTGATTGTTACATTGATTAAATATCTAAACTAATATTTAAAATACAATTTTTTACTAAATCCCTTCACCACACTTTGAAAACATTTACATACAAATTTTTGAAAAACAAAAACAATTTACATGAAAATTTTTTAAAGTGTTCTACAAAATAAGGTCCTAAATTAAATGTCACAATAATTTAACCAAATAATTGTAACATTAAATTAAATTAAATTTTTAAATCTATATTTTAATACCAATTTCTTTTAATTTATTTGTGGCAATTTATCAGAGATTTAATGAAAATTTTAATTAAATTTCTAAATTATATTTTTAATACAAAATTTATTTAATTTAATTAAAGAAATTTATCACAGATTTAACACAAATAATTTTAATATTGATTGAATTTCTAAATGTAAATTTTAATACAAAATTCATTTAATAGAAGAAATTTATCATAGATTTTATAAATAACTAAATTGAAATTTTATAAACAATTTTTCATACGGATTTAATGCAAATAATTGTAATATTGATTAATTATTTAAATATAAATTTAATGCGCATTTTTTAATTGAATTAAAGAAATTTCTTAAAGATTTATTATCCCAATTGATAATTAAATTTTAATTAAAAAAATTGTAACAGATTTAATGAAAATAATTGTAATATTGATTAAATATCTAAATAAAAATTTTATATAGAAATTTTATATGCAATTATTTAATTGAATTGAAGAGTTTTGTCAGATTGTAAAATTAATTATGTATTTAATTTTTAATACAATTTTTTTTTTAAATTTAATTAAGAAAAAATGGCACAGATTTAATTAAAATACTTATTACATTGATTAAATATCAAAATAGAAATTTTATATACATTTTTATAACCTACACCACCATAGGTGGGGAGGGTATTATGCGTTTGTGCTGATATTTGTAACACCCAAAAATATTGGTCTAAGACCCACATTAAATTATACCAATCGGCTTAGAATCACTTTCTGAGTCGATTTAGCGATGTCTGTCAAACTACAGGTTGCAATTTTGAACAAAAATTAATGAAATTTGGCACATTGGTTTCTAGTAGTTCAGGGACGAAGCCTATTGAAATGATCGGTCCATTATTTCACCTAGCCCCCATACAAATGTCCTCCCGGAAAAGGGTTTAACACCTTAAATACAGCAATATTTTAATGAAATTTGGCACATATAAGTTTTATATAAGCTTTTATCTGTGTGCCGATCGGTTCATAATTGACCATAGCTCCCGTAAAACCCCTTTTCAGAAAATCACTTTATCGGGCATAAATCTCATTAAAATATTAGTATCAAGTTAATATGCGACAAAAATAAGTTTTATATAAACATAAATGATTATAAAATTTTACAAAGATCGATCCGTAATTTAAAATAGCTCCCATATAAGGCCATCTTTCGGGAATCACCCAAAAGTGAATAAATTCATATAAATCATAGCATCTATTCTGTATTCTTATATTTTATTTTATACTTAATATGAATATCAGTCCACATTTGGCTCCAAGTCTAATAAAAAACCCCTGCTCTACTGCACACAATGGTATAGGGTATCATATGGTCGGGCTTGATCGACTATATCTTTTTCTCTCGTTTTTATTTGTGAAAGATTTAATGAAAACCAATTTAGTATTGATGAAATATCTAAATCCAATTTTCAAACGCAATTACTTAATTGAATTAAACAATTTTGTCATTGATTCAAT